>VZRF01012998.1:357954-380648 GCA_013396875.1 Vireo altiloquus | reverse complement strand
CCGCCGCGCACGCGCGGGGCGGGGCGGGGCGGGGCCGGCGGCTGGGGGCGGCTGCTGCCCTGAGGAGCGGCCCCGGGGAGCGGTGCCGTGCCCGGGGAGCGGTGCCGTGCGCGGAGAGCTGGCGCTTCTCTGCCTCTCTCAGCCCTGGCTGGTAGCAGCACCTGCGCTACTGGAGACTCGAAGCCCGCAGGTGGTCCGCTGTGGAATTTTCCCCTTCGCTCGCACCCACCCTGTGTTCACCAAGGCCGTCCCCGGCCTTCCGTGCTGCTCCTGGAGACCCTCTCCACACCTTCTGCCGCCACATGCGGCCGAGCACAGAGGGGTATTAAACCCGGCCTTCTCCACATCAAATCAGGTAGCCCTAATAATAGTCACAATCGGACTAAACCTGTCCCCAGCAGCTTTCCTCGGCATCTCAACCCACCCATTCTTTAAAGCAATGTTACTCCTCAGCTCAGGGTCCGTTATCCACAGCCTGAACAGAGAAAAAGACATTTGAAAAATAGGAGGCCTACAAAAAATACTTCCAACAACCACTCCATGCCTAACCATCGGCAACCCCATTCCTAGCAGGACTCCACTCAAAATTTTGAGCTCATGGAGAGTTTAATCACATCCTACTCATGCCTTGGCACTACTAGTCATAAAATGTGGAATATGTAAAATTTTAAGAAAAAGTGTTCTGTGATGGTTGATCTTTGTAATTTTCAAGCCTCATCAACAAGGAGGGAGATTTAATCTGTGAAACAGAGCAGCCAACAAGCTCTAAATGATGTCTAGGTGTTAGAAATACAAATTCCTGGTCAGCCGAATTGCCTCGTTAAGGTTTGGGGCTGGACATGTTTCAATGATCTCAGCCCAGGGGGAGGTTAACAAAGCCTGGAGAGAAGGATTTCCACTGATACACGAGGAATGCAGAAGTCATGGGCCACGAGGACATTCGGCAGAACCCTCAAGATAAGGAAGAAACCAATAAAGCAAACTCAGCAACTGTGTGGAATCAGCTCCGGCTGGGTAAGGGAATTGCAGCAGGGGCAGATCACGAGCACCAATTCATGGACCACCCACACAGGAAACCACCGAGCCAAAGGAGGAGATAGATGGAGCATGGCAGTAATTAGCATGAGAAGCGAGAGACTCATTAACCAATAGAAGAGAAAATACTAATTAATAAGAGAACTATGTAACCTGTAGCCAATGAACATTCATGCATTTGTTTGCTATAATATATAACTAGGAAAAAGTATGGATAGTCGGGCTGCTTGATTTGTGGAACACCACCGAGCAGGAGGCTTGGCAACTCTGACATAAATAATCAATGTCTCTCTCAAGTGTGCATTTACTGGCTTTTGCACAGTAATGGATCCAAGTCGTCTGGACAACGGTGCCATTCCCAGAATTTATGTTCAAAACAGCCATTTCTCTGCATCTCTCAACACACTTTCTGTATGGACTTTGGAGGCATTTTCAGGCAGACTGAGGCAGAAGCCCTGAACTATGACTCTCTTAAGACGGGACTTGTGTTGCTAACTGGGCTCAGCTGCAGAGGTTGTACCTCCTCGATCCCTGTAAGGGTTACCAACTCAGCCTCTGCCCCAGAGTGGGAATATAGGACACTCTCACCCTATCGTGGGGCCTCACCACCCACTCAGTAGTAACCCAAACTGGTGTCACAAAATTCCTGCGACTCACAACACTCTTGCCAGTGGTGACATGAGACATGAGCTGCCAAGACCCTTTGCCCGTGGGGCGGTGAGCTGGGTAAAGTCTGGCAGTTGCTCGGGGGGTAGTGCTGCCATGACTTAAGGGCCCTCCCACATCGGAGCAAGGTTTGTCCTCTGCATGCCAGGGCCAGCTTGGTTGACCTCTGTGTTTTGAGGGGAACATAAGTCAGCCAAGCAACTGTACAAGCAGGGCTATAACCTTCATCTGTCTTCCTGGGTGAATGCTGCTTGTTCCGGCAATGTAGGGGCAAGACTGGACCTGTAACCATGTGCTGCCATCTGGATGCTCCATGCTGGTTGCAACCCAGTGGCATCAAGCGGTGGAGAACCAGCCTTGTACCAGACCCTGATGCCTTAGGTTTTAACTTTTATAAATCCTGTACTGCAATGAAGTTTCCTGTAGCTTGTTAAGTGCTGTTCTCTCATACTAAGATAAACATAACAAAGCTCTAAACAGAGCTCTCCAGCTCGCTCTCCAAGGACACCCAGACTGTCCTAGGCCAAAAAAGTGTAAATCTTCATCTTGGGAAGAGGGGGCAAGCTTGGGGAAATTCCATCTTTGGCTGGGTTCTGCTTGGTGAATTTATGCTGATATAAAAGTGTGAAGAACTTGGGACCTGTCGTTGTCCATTTTGGGATGCACTGAGGCAGGAGCCTCTGGAGCCCAGAGCGTGACCTCTGAAGGCCTTTCAGATAAATCCCTCCTTTATTCCTTTATTCCTTTATTCCTAGTCTGGTCTCTGTTTCTAGGGAGCCATTTAAGGCATCATCCCCATTTGTGCATTGGCTGTAACTCAGACTGAATGCAAAGGGTGTATGCATCACACTGTACAGGGCCACGTCACTGGTGAGGTGCTGCAATACTCCAGTCCGTAACTGACTGCGACTCCAAACCTTGCAGGGGAACTCGTTGGTTCTGTCCTCACCCCATGGGGTGTGTACCATGACATTGTCCAGTTACCATCTAAGTTACTTGGACAAAATTGACTGATTTCGACCAAGGTGGATGGGCACCTTCACTTAACCCAGAACAGGAGCCTGCCTCATGCCACTCGCTCAATAAGTACCTGCAGTTAGGAAAATCCAATAAGATATATTTTACAGAGATGTTGCACATTATTGCAGTTATTCCTGCTTAGTATGGAGACAAGAACATGTGAAATCTGTTATGCCTATGTGCTTCTGTTATGATCTTTCTATGCAGGATCAGCATTGGTTGGACATTGACAGTGTACAAAAAAAAAGGGAGTAAACTTCCACATCTTAAAAAATTTCAACCAACATTTCTAGCACTAAGTTTAAACAACAAAAGAGAGGTCCTGAAATATCTGCATCATTCACACTGATTTGTTAGTCTGTATAAAGTCCATTATTCTTTTAATCTGCCTCCCTTCAGTAAAATTAGTTTTCTGTATATCTGCTGGAATGATGTACACAGCAGTGCATTATCATGGAGTGGTTTATATCTTGCAGGTGATGCACTACAGTACAGTGCTTCCTCTTTTGTTTCCCATGTACAGCATCTCCACCAAAGTTCATTTTTTCAGGCTTTGTGTTTGCTATGCCACAGTAAATCACTCCTTCCTTTTGCTGTCATTTTAGTGACTGTGGCAGTATTTCAGGAACATTCTGTTTCCCAAAATCAAAAGCAGTCTCCTGTTCTTGCTCTCTGCTACACTCCTTAAACTGAACAAACCATAAACTGCCAAAATGAATATTTTAGGCTTAGTTCCAAAATGTAGTTCCTGTACCTAGTATAAGACAGACATTTGTGTACAGCTTTAAAAGTCAAAAATAAGGAATAAAAAAATGGTGTGTGAAGGCTGGGAAACTCCTAGAGAACCAGGTACCCCATTCCCCTTTTTCTGCCCCACCTTCCCAAGAGTGTTCCTGCTAAGTTCCTTGTATCCCCTTGGCCATCTTGGCCCATGTGTGATTCAAGCTTTTGCTCTCACAGAGTTGTCTGTTAACTATATACATGTCCTTTTTGTCCTTTTCTTCTTAATCCCTTCTTTGCTTTGGCACCCTTTTTTTGTTTTCCCCCTGATGCCAGGAGGAGATTCCCAGCTGAGTTTTTTCCCTTAGAAATCTCACGACTCCCTCTGTAGCTATGGGAGAATGATGACCACTTTCAGCTCCCAAAGTTACACTGGATGCATGAAAATCTCAATATATCAATATACTTATATAAATAATCTCAGTATATATGCAAAAGCCATCACATTTTTGTGTTTCCAAGGAAAAACTTGAGAATATAAAAGCTGACATTTCTGTGGTCAATCAAAAACCGTGGGCAGTCTGTTTTTTTAAAAAAATACTAAAAAATAGAAAATGTATCTGGAATGATGGTGCTTTTCAGTGTTTAGTGTTGGCAGGAAACTGTTCTGCTTATATTTACTGTGTGGAGTATTTTTGTGCAGTTCCTGGGTTCGGTATAAATGCCTTTAACACACATGTAAAGAACAGATGCCAGCTCAGTGTAACCCCCTTTGGGAGCTGCCAGCATCCGTAGTGGCAGTGTAAGAGGAGAGAGGAGCTGCCTGGATAAACAGATACTCTGTCAAGAACCTGAGGCACAGACAGGCTCTGGAGTGATGAATGTTTCATTTAACATTTCATCTGCTCCTACCCACGGTACGTGAACAGCTCCAAGTGTGCAGCCTACCCCAAACTGGTGGGATTTCTGCCCTGGTTTTGTTAGCATGCAGTGACACACCAGACTCACTGGGGTGCATTAAAGAAGGCACATGACACCTTGTTCAAATGTGTCACTGATATAAATGATGTCAGCAGATGTGATTGCCAAGTTACTTAATACACTTAGAGTGCCATTGAGCCATTCACCTTGGAACCAAATAACTCTTACTTCATCTTACATACCTTAAAATGCAGCTCTGCCCCTCCACAGTGATGCAGTAGTGTTTATTAGAAGCATTATCTTCAAGTGATATCTCCTTGTGCAACAACCTCCCAACAACTCCAGACCTGTAGTATTATGGAGACATTTTACATTAGAGATTAAAAAACTCAATTTCCTCAAACCTGCAAAGCTTAAATATGTCCAACTTTAATTCAGCATTCCAGTCTTATTTGGAGTTTTCTAACTGTAATGTTTAGTCCTTATATAGCAACTTAAATAAAGGGAGCTCCAATTAAATCATAAAGAAAATTAATTGTATATACAGAGGTGGGAAACCTGAAGCTTTTGTTGTTAGTTCTATATCACAACCTGGTGGCAGGTTCAGAAGAACCCCTGTATTTGTCCTGGGCTGTTGTTTGCCACTCATCATTACTGGCAAAGGGGAATAAAACCGTAGTGAGAAGGCTGGGGAAGAGAGATTTCTGCTTTAAGGCAGCTGGAAACACCTCACTGTAGTGAATGGAATTATGTCTTCCTGCCATTCACTGCTAAGCAGACACTTCTGACATGGGAGTCAAAAGCCCAGGAGAAATTTGTGGAAATCATGAGTGGAATAATTTGTGATCATTTGTGGAAATCACTTTTAGCTCAGCGTTGGAGAGATCCCCCCCTAAGCACCTACCACTCTGTTGTTCTCACTTCCATAAGTTCATGAGTGTGATGGAATTGTCCTGGATTCAAACTAGTAAAACTGAGAGCAGAATTACATGATGACTGCAGCTTTTGAAGGGGTAAAAGATAATTTGAGGACACAATCCGTGAAAATCCATTCTTAGAGTCAGCCAACATCCAGAGGTATCAGGGTTACAGAATAATGTGATATTTGTATAAGCAGCAGTGTTATCTTATATTAAAGAGAAATTTAATATTTTTCTCATAAAGAAAGAAGGCTGATTGCCCTATACACACTGACTATTATTTACAGCTAAAATTTTATTTGGGCTCTCTTTCCTTTCTCCTCAGGTATTGTCATTCCCCTGTCCACTTTTTTGAAATCCATCTATTTAAACCTCCATCTTTTGGAGTCTGCTCCCTGCCATGTCTTCAGGACATTTTCATTTGTCTCAGAGCTCTTCCTGTGCCATGTGTTTTTAGTCCAGATATGCAGACACCTGTGTGGGCTTGAGTGAGAAGGTAAAAGCTGAAGGGGTCAATGGTGTCAAGTTTTGCAGTGCCACAGTGCCCTGTGGGCTCACCTGCACCCAGTGTGGATGCTGCTCTTGAAAACAGCTGTTCAGCATTCTCTGCCTTGCATGTGGCTTTCCCCAGTTTATGGTCTGCTCTTTTAACACACAAAATCCCTCTTCCATTTCTTTTCACTGCTGCATTGGCATTTTTTGTACTTTCCTCTAGAACAGTTTTCCTGACTCTGCATCTGAGTATTTTAAGGTGCTAATTCCAGTGTTGGGTCCCCACGAGGGCCTGTGTGCCCAGACTGTTGGGGCACAGCCATACCCAGTGTCTGTGCCAGGCATGTCAGGGACCTGAGCGGGTCACAGCAGCTTAGCAGCAATAAATTGAGGAGCTGACCTAAGTAAGTCACTGGAAGACTCCTGTGGAGAACTTTGCAGCAGTCTACGTCCCTCTGTGAGCAATTTAGCTGGCATCAGCAACTCTCAAAGGTTTTATAGCTGACTCTCATGGAAACCTCCTGAAAAAGGAAATTAATACTTACAAGGCAGGACCACAGCATAAAAGTTGCATAAAATGCTCTTATTGATTTTTTTTCCTTCCATGTTCTTGGTTGCATAATAGAAGAATCCCTATTTTTGTGTTCTGTTGTCTTTGTGAAAATCAATGCGTTCGTAAAATGTAGCCTTGACAGACAGCATTTCCTCAGATCTAATAAAATTACAATGAAGGAGCCATTTTCCTTGCCCCACAGATGTTTGAAGACATTTTACAGCTGCAGATTGGGTGTCTCATTGTAGCCTGTCCATGGTTTAGCAGGGTGCAGGCAACTACTGGATCATTCCAGATAACTGAGGCTTCACAGATCAACTCCTTTCTCTGGAGTCTGCTGTCTTCTGTCCCTAATATAACCACACTTTTAATTTTGTCTATCTAGAAAGTTTCTTTAAAGTTGCAAAATTAAAATCAGGTTGCCAGTTCATCCCTACTTTGTGTGATTTTGTACCTTGTTTAAAAGCAGCACAAGAAATTTTTTCCCAAGATGAGAATGTTCTCCATCTCATCTAAGCACCGATTGCGATTAATTACAGATCTGGTGAAAACATCATTCCTTTTTTGCAGCTGGAAGGAGGGTTTCAGCAGAGAGGCAGTGATGTTTCTCCCTGCAGAGCACAGATGTGAGAAGGGCAGGTCCCACCTGCACATGACTGTCCTGATGCTCAGAGCACCTTACGGCTTTTGCTTCCTTGGGGCGGAGAATGGGAAAACACTGATATTTTTTCCTAAATTTGATCCACAGTTTGGCTTTCTCTCTAAGCCCTGAGACTTCAGTTATCTCAGTTTTACATTTTCCTTCACCTGTGCTGCCTTGGCAAATAGGGGGAGGGGGAACAGGAGCGGGAGCAGGAGCAGGAGCAGGAGCAGGAGCAGGAGCAGGAGCAGGAGCAGGAGAACTCAGGCGCTTTGCCTGTCCTGCAGGAATTGCTTTGGCTGCTCTGTATCTTTAAGGGGCTGACCCTATCCCACGGGGAGCCGGTATAAAGGCAGGTAGGCAGCAGTGCCCTGCTCAGGGAGCTGGAGTCAAGCAGGGGCAGCTCCCAAAATGACTGGCCACCACAGTTGGGGATATGGGCAGGCTGACGGTAGGTTATGGCATTTCCATGCTGCATCTCTCTGTCTTCCCCCACTCGTTTTCTTTCTAGAGCTGTTGCCTGAGCCCTGCAGAGCTGCCTGCATTTTGATGTCTGCAAGAACCAAGTATATACAGCAGGTAATTAATTACTTTATTGATAATCAATAGCACCCAGAAAGTGGCACCAAAAGATGCACAAGTTTACATATGCTGCCTTTCAGTGTTACAGTTAATGTTCCTAAACTGAGGGAAGCAGTTTGAGTGGTTTGGGTTTTTTTTCAGACTGCAGATATTATAGATGGGTCCCTTTCCAAAATGCTGTTATTAAAAAAATTACCTGTGTCTCTCCAAAAGCAATTCTGTTAAGCAAAGAAGGTTTAGTAGAGCAGTAATAGATCTCCTGATTCTGTGTGGCTGCTGAAACGTGATAACTAGGCTTTCATGAAAGTGAATAAAATAAGCTACATGTTATGTATGTCTAGTACATCAATAAATTGTACAGATCAGTATCAGATCTCTTACAGAACAGCTTATGCTTTCTGATTTGACAGTTTTTAATTTAGTCCTCCTCCTTTGCTTCCCACCTCCAAGGATGCGTGTCACAGCGTGAGGGGGGATGTGGAGCTCGTGAGAGATTGCCACAGTAGTGTTTTATAGTGCCTGTATCCTTTACAGAGAGGGTGGATGAGTGGCTGATGCTGGCCAATAAGACAATTGCATAACTTCCAGGAGTCTTTCTCTATTTACAGCAATTATTTTAGCTGCTGAATGTCCAACAAGAGTCTTTTCCATAACCTTCAGGGTCCAGTCTCTTTCTTAACAGCAATTACTTTAGTTTCTGTGAGTCTGAAAGCAGGTTTGAATAGCAAGTGAAGCTGGTTAGTGCTAGTAGATAATGTTGTGTGTTTGTGCTTGTAGGTAGTAGTAATAAAGCTATATATACTCTTATGAAGCTTGTGACAGCCAAATGATATTGCCTTAGTTGTGTAACAGCACTTAATTCCTAAATCTGCTTTGCAGGCAAGCTGAGAAAAGATATTATTTTGTAAGCTTAGCTTTGCAGAAAATGTCAAAGTCAAGTAAGAGTGTAATAGATCACTGTTTTGTTATGTAAACTCAAGGAGGCTAAATACCTGTGATTGATTTAAAAAAAGCTTCCCCTTGTGAAAGTATGTGAGAATGCTACAATTAAAAATGTGCTTCTTGAGAATCCCAAAATACAATTGTTACTGTTATACTTTATGAACAGAAGCAGCAGAGGAATTTAATTGCTGCTTTCACTACCCTAGCAAAGTAGAAAATGAGTCATAAGAAAAAGGAATTCTCTGATATGGATCAGCTTTTGTTATCTTAAATGGCTTAAGAAGATTCCAGCTCTGGCAGCAGAGTTGTGCTATTAGATTGGTCTTTTTCCCTGCTCTATTGAGGTCAGGAAGTCCCAAAGTGTTAATTATCATCCTGTACCCTTCACTCAGGTTAGAGAGATACCATAATGGGCATGAGTGAAGAATGGAGCTGTCTCAAAGATTTACTGCAGTCATAAAATGATTTTAAAAATAACTGCATAGTCAGTAGCTAAGAGATTGAGTCATCTGCATCTAATTTGAATTGCTGGAGCTTTTACACTCTCTTTCCCAGGGAGAATTAAATGCTGTTTCCTTGGGGGAGTGTGTTTGTGCATGCAAGTGTTTACACTTGTACCCACCTTGGAACACCTTAGCAAAGTGACTGCAGCCTCTGCAGAGGGAGAGTGGCACAAGTAGCTGGGGGTACAGCAGTCTGTCGATGTGCCATGATCTCCTCAGTGTGTTCTGTACAAGGTTTTTGAATCCCCATCTTGTTGCAGCCTGCTTGTGCTAATAAAAACATACCAGCCTAGCATTTAAATGAATTTCTCACATTCCAAACATTCGAGTCACTCTTGCTGAGCAAGCTTTATTTCAAGCCCCACGAAAACCCATAATGACCATTTTGTGCATGGTAGGAAGGGAATAATGATGCTTTCCTTTGCTTGCTTTTGAAGGACCTTCCGAGTGGCACAAAGCTTACCCCATAGCCCAGGGGAACCGCCAGTCCCCCATCGACATCGTCTCTGCCAGAGCAGTCTATGACCCCAGCCTGAAGCCCCTTGTTGTCTCCTACGAGTCCTGTACCTCTCTCAGCATCTCCAACACTGGCCACTCGGTTATGGTGGAGTTTGAAGACACTGATGACAGGACAGGTGAGACTAACACAGCCAGCAAACTCAGAACAGCAGTTTGTGACTTAGTGGGGGAGATAATTAAGTACATTCTGTAATGTAACTTCTATGATCTGTAATGCCAGTTTAGAACAAGGCATGTGACTGGAGCCATTTATATTTTGTCTTCGCTTTGAGCCTCTCTAGCAATATCACAGATCAGTATAGTGTTTCTTCATTAGGAAAAGCTCTTGCATTAGGAAAATCAGAAGTTTGTTTGCGGTGCTTTTCTTTCAGATGAGAACTGAAGTAGAACAAGGCATGTGACTGCACTGCCAGACCCCATCCAGCACCCAGAGCAGGGATGTAAGCTCCTCAGTGCCCTGGTTCGTGATCACCTAAATCAAAGATGCCAACTCATGTGCCAGCTCTGGCTCAGTGCCCAGCTCCCACCCACAGGGAAGGGAAGAGGATTGGCAGAGATGGCTCATGCAGCACAGTCACCATAATCACACTCACTGCACTGAGCTGTACCTGCACTGGTCACTGTCACCTTGCATTCTCCTTCCTCCCTGGCTTGTAGCAGTTTGTTTTCTTCAGGAATTATAAAATCTGCAGCTAATTCTGGGTTCTGAGTTGGTAGCAGCCAACTTTGGATGTTGGACTGTCTGCAGTTGTACATTATTCTTGTCTCAGCTCTTGGCAGAGAATGTAAATTCTTTTAAGTGATTGATTATTTCTTCTGTTAGGTCTATTTCCATGGTAGACTGTGCTTTTACATCTGGGGTAGGGGAAGAGCATTCAAATTGAGATGATAAAGCAGCTGATAAATGGAAAAAGTGCATTAAAAAAACCAAGCAAAAAGAACTGGAACAATTTTTAAACCTATCAGCTGATTTCATCCTCCTTTTGGGTGTGATGAGTGATGCAAGCTAAATAAGATACCCTGATCTTCAAAACAAGTTACTTTTTCTGTGAAGTGGCTTGTCTGTGCTGGGAACCCTTTGAAATATGTGTTAGAAGTTAAATTCCAGCTATTTTGCTTAAGTTTTTTTCTGGAATGAATTCATGAACCTGCCCAATGGAATGGTCAGGTTTTCAAGCATCTTAACTGAATTTGCAGAGAATACTGGGTGAGCATTTTCCATTTTTACTGCACAGATCTGTTCAGAATGTCACCCTATAAATAGAATTTGAAAAATATCTGTGGAAGTATCTTAGCTTGCTAACTACTTTAATGCAATTTTCAGCTGAACTGTATCTGTGTAACAGTGAACTTTATTCAGCTTTAGAAGTTTAAGAACATCTTTTACTCTGCATTTATACAGACTCAGAGCACCTGGCAGGAATGAGACCCTTTCTACACTAAGGACATGTCTTTCAATAACACTTTTTCAAGGAAGATGACTGCTAGGAGTGGAAAACATGGTTTAAACTGGTTTTAGTTCTGTTAAAATAAATCTAGTGACTCAAAGCTCTGCACAACAGAATTTTGACAGTAATCTATAATAGCAAAATTTCTCAAAATATTTGGCATGGGTGATGCATTCTTTTGCTAAGTTTAGAAAAACATACTAGGAGATATAAATATCCTTAATTAATACTAAAACCTTTGCTTTGGCAAGGCCAGTTTCGTGCATGAAGGCCAGCTGGAACCATGCACATGGTAGCACTGTGCAAGCCCCAGCTTTCACTCTTTATTTAAAGTGTTATGAACTGCGCTGAGGATACAAGTTTTACAGATAGTAAATGTAATTTTAATTTTCTTAATGTGAGACTCTGATCACGTTTTGATGTCTGTTGGGCAGAATGTATTAGATTTGGTGGCATGTAAAGTTACAGGGCTTACTGATGCTGTTGATAAAATACCTTCTATAGGTGGCATCTTCAACATTCATCTGTTCTTAGGTGTTATTTCTAAATGATGTATGAAGAGTCTCTGTGGCATTTCCTTACCTTTAAAGGTGATTTGAGGTTTAGCGGTGTCATGTGAAGTACCAGCTATTATATTTCCTCTTTTATGGGATCAGGTATTTAAAGGAAACAGACTATAGATAACCTCCACTGGAAGTAAAGATACTGTAAGAAGGAAATACTTAGCTGAATTGTCTACCTGATGTCCAGGGTATAAGGTTTCCTTGGAGCCTTCTCCTCTCCAGGCTGAACAATCCCAGCTCTCTCTCGCAGCCTTTCCTCCCAGCAGAGCTGCTCCATGCCTCTGATCACGCTGGTGCCTCCTCTGGGCTCTCTGCAGCAGCTCCAGCTCCTCCCTGTGCTGGGCCCAGGGCTGGGGCAGCTCTGCAGGTGGGCTCTCAGCTGAGGGGGCAGAGGGGCACAATCCCCCCTGCCCTGCTGCCCACACTGGGGCTCAGCCCAGGGCAGAGGGGTGAGGGCTGGGCAGGCCCAGCTCTCCCCACAGCACCCCAAGTGCTTTTCCCAGGGCTGCTCCATCTGTTCCACTTGTATTTATTGTGTTTAGCAGGAAAGGTGTAACCATAAGGGTGGTTACCACCTCTTCATCTGTCTAATACACTCCTGCAAGAAAGCTACAAATTCTGTACAGGTGGCCACACAATGTTTTAATTTACATTTTCAAATGAATTTAGGTGCTTTCCGTTAATAAATCCACCTCTCTAAAATGCCTGGATGATGCATCTTTTTCCTGCTGGCAGCTGGGAGAGGCTGCTGGCTTTTATCCACTATTGTGCCAACAGTGGTTAGTTTTACTAGCAGGAAGCTAAAAAGCCAGAATGCTTAAGCTTTTTTCTCTTTTTAAAGTTTTTTTTTGTTTGTTTTTTCTGCCCAGCAATCAGTGGAGGACCCTTTCAGAATCCATTCCGGCTAAAGCAGTTCCACTTCCACTGGGGGACCACGCACAACCAGGGGTCAGAGCATACCATTGATGGAAAACCTTTTCCCTGTGAGGTAAGGATGTGTTTTCACTGATGGGATTATTTCATGCAAATGCTCTTGTCACATGACTTGTTCTGCAGTGGGGACAGGATTAGGATTCTGACTCCTTGCTCACCATGGGTAGGTCAGCCATCCCTGCCCTTCTCAGCTGGACAGGGAGAGGAAATGTAAGGAAAGGCTCATGGGTCGGGATAAGGGCAGGGAGAGATCCCTCACCAGTTACTGACACAGCAAAACAAAAATACCTACTAACAACCAAATCAGGGTTGGATAATGAGAAATAAAAACTAAATCTTAAAACACCTTCTCCTCACCCCTCCTTTTTCCTGGGCTTAACTTTACTCCCAGCTCTCTCCATCTCCCCCAGGTGGTGCAGGGGGACAGGGAATGGGGGCTGTGCTCAGCTCATCCTGGGTTGTCTCTGCTGCTCCTTCCTCCTCAGGGGAAGGGCTCCTCACACTCTTCCCAGTGAGGGATCCTTCCCACTGGAGACAGTGAACTCCATGAACTTCTCCAGCCTGAGAGCTTCCCATGGCTGTAGTGAGTCCTTCAGGAGCTGCTCCAGCCTGGTCCCTTTCTTGTGATCATGAGCTGGGGAAGCTTCTGGCGGTTTCTCAGAGAAGCCACCCCTGTACCCTCCCACTCCCAAAGCCTGGCCATGCCACTCCAGTGTGGGCTGTTGCAGAAAACTTGCCTAATGCCTGCCCACACTCATGGACCTGTCCAAAAGACTGAACTTCTTTATGTTTCCAGCAAAACCTTTGACACAAAACTGTGCTGTTATGAACAACTGTTAGTACTGTCAAGGAGAAACCACGTTCACAGCTTCTAACACTAATTTAATTCTTATTTGTTATTTTTCTTTAAAGCTCCACTTAGTTCACTGGAATGCCAGAAAATATGCAACATTTGGAGAGGCAGCAGCAGCTCCAGATGGCTTGGCAGTAGTTGGTGTTTTCTTGGAGGTAAGAATTGCAAAAATAGCATGTTTACATGATGAAAAGCATTATGCTGTAAAGTGTTTGAGGACCATGCCACATATTTAAGTGCTTAAAGAAAACAGATGACTTACTGGAAGCATTAATGCATTGCAAATTGCTGATAAACTTTGGTAGGAACGTTAAGATTTAGGTAAGAAAACAACATCTAATTAAAGGATGGTTGTAGTCCTTTTTTAACCTGTCTATTCCATTATTTTAGATTGGAAAAGAACATGCCAGTATGAACAGACTCACTGATGCTTTGTACATGGTAAAATTTAAAGTAAGTTCTCAGCTCTTTAAATTTGCTTCTGGGATATCCTTTAAAAATCATGCTCATGTACATGTTTGAGACAAAATGAAAATCACCCACGCACAAATCCTCCCATAGCTAGACATAACTGTAGTTGAAGTTTCTTCTTCCCCTCCAAAGTTCATATTATTTTCCTAATCTCAGGTGCCTCACAAGGCTGTGCTGACCCCACTAGTCTTCCAGAGGTTCTGCCTTTCCCAAAAATGTAAAATCAACAGCTCCATGACCCTTGAGGCTCAGCTCTTAGACTCAGCAAAATAATCTCTTCCCATTGGGCCTAGGCTGGAACAAGTAGAAGCTGCCTGTTTGTCTTTGCTGCAGAGCTCTGTCAGGGATGATCTCACTGAGGTCCAGGGTTAGTCTGTTCCTGAAGTGTTTTCTGAGTGACTGAGATCCTTTTGGATGCTCCTACAGGCTGAAGAGTTTTGCTCTAGACTGTGGTACTTAAGGCAATCACTATTTTAGGTAGCACCTCCTCCTATTTCTACAATCTTTTGGTTGATGCATCTTCCTCTATCAATCCACCTTCCTCTGATTTTAGATTTGATTTTCTTTTTTTTTTTAAAGCCAATACTTACCATAGCAGACAATGACTACAGGATTTAAATTTTTCTGCTAAAATAGGTGAGAAGAATAGAAAACAGCAAGTAATGAGACAAGGAACTCTGCCATGATATTATCTATAGCTCACACTGAACACTATGTACAGGACATACCTCCTGCATTATTTTTGGGCCTGTTGTGACAGGAGGTGAATTTTGGTAGAGACAATTGGGCAAGATGTCAAAGTCCAGCATTTGGCATCACATGAGCCATCTACTTTTGGCTAACAGTTGTTATAAGGCAGCCAAACCTTTACAGACTTCTCCTTTCCCCTATTTTTAATGTTACTTTAACATTTTCTTCTCTTTCAAAGAAGTTATTTAACCTGCACTTAAAAGTAAAAGGATAAATTTCAAGTCCATTTTCTTTTCCCAGGGAACAAAAGCTCAGTTTAGAGGCTTCAACCCTAAATGTCTCCTGCCCTTGAGTCTAGATTATTGGACATACCTTGGTTCTCTGACAACCCCACCCCTTAATGAGAGTGTGACATGGATAGTGCTGAAAGAACCCATCAGAATCTCTGTGAAACAGGTACATTTCTGATACTCTCAGTTCTTGTAGGATTCAGTGCTGGATAAGCAGGCAAAGAGTGTTTTGATTTGAAATGAGGCTAAGTTAAAAGTCTGTGAATAGTCAGCCTGTTCAATCCTCAGGGCTTCCTATACTTTCTGTTAATACTCTCTAGGAGCTTTGTGAGAATGTGTTTCATTAACTGATTAAAATACACTGAATACTTCCTTTTAGTCCTTTTTAAAATCACTACTGTTGATTGCTCCCTTAAGCAGTGAATTGTCTCCCTGAATTTCCAGCTGGAGAAATTCCGCATGCTGCTCTTCACCGGCGAGGAGGATCAGAGGATCCAAATGGCCAATAATTTTCGCCCCCCTCAGCCTCTGAAGGGGAGAATTGTTCGAGCTTCCTTCAAGGCCTGAAGAAAACTGATAACGGTCCTGAGATATATCCAAGAGCTTCCACGTGTGAGGTACTATAAACAGAAACTCTGGTCTTCAGACCACTCATGGAACACACAAGACAGGCATTTCCATGAACCCTCTGCTTGGAGGGGAACGATCTCCTGGCTTTGTATTTTATTTGAAGTGCTCATTCTTTGGAGAAATGAGATCTTTTAAACCAGCACTATTTAATTTAACTGATAGCTGAGTGTACTAGGTTGTTATCCAAGACCTGAAAATCTATAAAATTTAAATGAAATTAAAATCCAACTTAATAGAAAATGAGAAGTTATGTAGTGATCTAGTGCTGATGGCCACAACTTCTAACTTCTAATTGTCTCATTTAATACATGAGGAAACAGTAACCAAGAATTTTGGACAAATTTGACTTAATTTATCCTACTGATCTGTTAACATCTTCTGAGCTCTGATTTAAAGATTGCTTTCACTGTATTCTTGCTGCCTGATAACACAGAGTGTATGAGTAGCACTAGAAAAAGTTCTTTACTTGCCTCAAGTAGGCCCTGAAATGAAAACTTAAATACATATTTTAAATCTACTGTTCTAAGATGCTATCTTATAATGAAAATGTCTGTTGAAAAGCAGAGCAGTTTACTGCACAGTGTTATTTAGGTGTTTGTCCTTCCAGCCCATGCAGAACACAGGACCACAGTGCCCTGGTCAGTTTGGTTGAAGAGTTCCTCTGTAGTGATCCAGGTGTGTTTTGTGGTCCTCAATTGCTCAGATTCTACCTCAGTTCAGTGCTATGCTCTGCAATACAATCTCCTTCAGTGTCTGCCCTACAGAAAGCAGTTTTTTGTTTCCTTTAGGGACCTAACACGGGTAGATCTTGTCTGCCCTGAGTGCATTGCTGCACAGACCCCCCTGCCCCAGGGCTGCCTGGCAGAGGCACTCACTGCACACACGAGGCTTCAGCGCTCCTGAGTCCTTTTACCTCTGCAGAAGTTGCTTTAGAAAAGCCACGTGTTGGTTCTGCAGATCAGTGACAAAATTCCAACTCTGGTACTCGATACTGGGATGTTTCTGTGACTACCCACAGTCGGTTCCCAGTTACTTTAGTTCTGGGCTTCACATGATCTGTTCTGTCCATGTAGTTCAGGTGGAAATTGCTGATGTTGGTCACTCTATCAGCTGAGATGGGGAAATCAAAGATGTACAATGCCAAGGAAAGTGGGGAGAAGGGAGAAGAGCAGCTGCTGTGGGCTGCTCCCATTCTCCAAGGAAGGAAGACATGAGATGTGGAGCACAGTACAAGGAATGAAAGACTAGAATTCTGCTCCTCAAATCTCTATGGTTTTTTCTGGTACACTGACGTAAAACTTTGTTTCTCAGTTTCCTCTTATGTAAAAAGAGGGAAACACTGACCTCTACCTCACAGGGCTGTTGTGAGGGCTAATTCAGCATTGTTTTAGATGTGAGATTCTTATCCAGCAGATGCTAAAGGCAGCGGAAAATCCTTACAAAATGCAATGGTTTTAGCTCTTATGAATGTAACTTTGCTAGTAATGCAAACTGGTATTGCAGAAACTCTATTTAATGTATCTTAATTTCTTTAACAAATGAAATAAATTAATGAATAAATTAAAACCATATGTGCATTATCTTCATCTTTTATTTTGAGAAGACCCACCTCTCCCTACTTACAGCACTATTTTTCTTGGATTCTCGTTAACAGAAATGATGTTTGATGTTTTCAACTGGTACATCTCTTTTGGACCGAGAAATGCTTTGATTTTATTTTACCCTCTGTTCTATAGAAACCTTGATTAAGCTATAGTGGAATGATCTAAGTACAAATAAGAGTTATCCCTCCCAAGTTTGTGGGCATGTTTTTAAATTCTAGAAATTATCTGACACCTCTTTTTAGTCTGTATCACAGTTCTTACCATCTTCTGGGATTAACAGTTTCTGTTTCAGCTTAATCCTTTCACTTAGGTTCTGACATACTGTACACCTTGAATGACTTCTTGCCCTGAGTTAAATTATTATCATGAATCTTATGTCCCTGTTAAAATTTACAGGAAGAAATGCATTCCAAAATGTAAAAAGTCTTTAAAAAACCTTACATTTTAATAGCCAAAAAAATTTATTAGGGTCAAATTTAAAATATTTTCCTGATTAAAATATAACCAATCTTATTTACCACATGTAGCACAATCAAGCTCTCCCAGTACTGCTGCATTAATATCAGTACAGGTGTTGACAGTGCAGGTCAAAATCAGCATTTTCAGTGTTTTCCTCTCATTTTAAGCATATTAGGTGTAGGTTTCTGCTCCCTCTATCTTGCAGTAGGTAAAGGGGGCTTGTGCACTGAAACTTTTTGTCCAGTTTTCCCCAGCTCCAACTCCTCAATCCGAAAAAAAAAGTTTATTCATGCCCAGAGCATGTCCATCCTGTGACCTTGCACAAGTACTTAAGCTCCTTTGAGGGTGGTTTAGTCATGAACAACAGAAGGATAATGTTTAGCTTGCAAGGTTGTTGTAAAAGCTTAGCTATTGCAAAGAGCTTTAAATGCTGCATCGCCCTGAGGTGTTCAGTTCCAGGGAGAAATTGAACTGGACCTTCCTTCAGAAATACATTTGATTTTACTTACAGGGTTTTTTTGGTGGTTTGGAGAGTTTTTTTCAGTTGTTGGATGGAAGAACATGATCTATTTTTTACCAGAGGGAAGTAAAATATAAAAGGAAGACTTTAATATTGTTTATTCTTTCTTGAGACCCTGATCATCCAATAAAAAACCACAAATATTGTATTGTATAAACACCTATTTAATGCACTTCATTAATTCTGAGATTGAATGATTCTAAAACATGAACTATCCTTATCTTTTACTGAGTGTGCTGAATGAGAAATGGGAGTTGACTGTAATTATTCCAGCAAGAATTCACTTACCTTCCCCTGGGACTGCAGCTGTCCTGACTGAGGGAACAGAGGCCTCACACTTAGGACAGTGACTGAACTTGCACAGCTGTAAAAGCTGGATTAAAAATGCCATCTAGTGGCTTTCCTTCCATTTCTTGCCACGATGCTTAAAACTATTTTTAAGGCCCATTCAGTTGAAATAGAACAGATGAGAGAATTTAACTCTGACAACAAGTTTTTAAAGAGATGAGTGATTGTAATTGAAAACCCCTTGCTGGCTCTAGGTATGTACTCTTTTCTCAGATAAAAACCAGTCTGACAAAAGAAACTTGATAAACCAGTTACAATTTTTTTGTTCCTCATTTCACTGCTGAGCAGAGATATCCTCTGCACACTCTCTTACCTTTATCTTTTAAACTTTAATAGCTATAGTTACAGTTCAACTTTGGGGTTTTTCCCCAATCTCTTGCAAGCAGAAAGATTTTTAGGCAATTTCCATCATACAGTTGCTATGATGTAGCAGATTTATAATGACACTTTTCATGATGAGTGTAAATTAATCCACATGTAAGCATCAGGGGAAAAGATTTGCAAGGTACCTCAACACCAGGTGGTGCTTTTGGCAGAGTTCATAGGTCAGAAAGATAAAAAAGAGCATTTCAGAAAAAAAACAGAGATAAGCCTGAAGAAAATGGGATGTTATCTTATACCTCAGTGTAGCTGTTTTCCTCTCTGAATTCCTCTGCATGCAGAAGTGACCATTCAGTAACAGCACTGAGCATCAAAGCTCTCTTTACTCTGCCTGGGAGAGTGGGGAGCTCACAGTTTTTCTCATTTACCCTAAAGAAAGCACAGCAGAGGATGGAACCTGACTTGCACAGAACTATTCCCAGCTTGCACAGCTGTAAGGCAGGGAATTTCCTTTCCTCTGATGTTCCATTTATGCTCTACTTGCGCTGCATTTGAAATTTAGTAAAATTTCAGCACCTTCTCCAGCTTGTGAACAGCAACAGAGTAATGCAAATCATTTAATTTCATATTAATATAGTGGAATATTAAATACAGCAATTTAAGAGCCAGCTCACCCTGTTTGCCTGTTGGAGGAACAGGTGGAAGAAGAGAGAGGAAGGGAATATAATCACTTCTTTACTTCTTCCCAAGCCACAAGACTTTCCTGTACTTGAACACTGACCCCAAGAAATGTAAATTTACTTTTACAGTGTCACAGAACCTTAATGAACATTTGTTCCAGTTTAACTTAAACCAATTTGTAAGCAACATCCAATAAAAATGATCCATGTGGAGTTCAGATCCCATCACAGGAACTGCAAAGACCTTTGCACCAGTGCAATTACATTGACTTACTCTGGGTCTTCAGATTAACCCCTGCCACTCCAGACACTGCTCGGCCTCTGCTGCAACAGGAGAGGCTAAATGAAGCTGGAGAGTTGGAATGGCACCTTTCCTACAATTGTTTGTGGTGTTTGCCTCTGATCATTGATATTTCTTGCAGCTTGCCTCCTTTTCTAGCATTTGAGTGTTTGGTTTAGATTATTTAGGAAGATCAGACTGGAAACAGCTCTAGCCAAATTAGAATATGCAATTGCTCTAACAGACCTAGAGCCTCCTTCATTTCTTTATTTGTTTGTGGGTTTTGTTTGTTTATAATAAGATATTTCTGCATCTGTGGTGCCAATTTGCCTTTTGTGAAAATCCAAAATGTCATTTATAGCAGATGAAATGTCACTATTCACAGCCAGCAAACAGTGGACATTCACAAAGGCACTCAGCAGGAAGTGGGATGCTGCTGTGTTTCCTTTCCAGAAGCTGGTTATTAGACTGTTGAGCTTTTTGTGCAAAAAGCACAAAACTCAGTCTGTGTTCACTAAGATGGGCCACAGAGACAATTCATTCAAAGGACCCACCTTCCTCTGCAGGTTGGCCTTCACAAGTTTCCAAAGGGTTTGGATCTGTGGCTATTTTGCAATCCATATCACTAGGCTGAGTCTCTCCTTATTGCAGAAAAACTTCTGAAAAATAGGAAAGTACTTTTAGTAGTAGTTTACTACTTTTCTCTGGATTCAAACTTTTTGCTACTGGTCAGCTTTTTGACAAAAGGATTAGTTATTTATTAGAAGTATTAGTCCAGTTTATGACTTGCTTTCTTAGGGATATCTGGCTTATTTGGTGGTTCTGATCTTTGTGTGTTCCCATAACAAGAAATGTTCACAAAGCATCAGGAGTCCCAGACTTTTCATGAATATCAACGAGGTCATGGAAAGTAATCCATGCTAGCACCTGCTGTGAGGGCAGTGGGGATGAGGGGCAGCTCTTTGCAGCCTCTGGAAGCAGAAGATGTTTAAATTGCACCAAAGCAGCCACAGCCAGCCATCCAAATAAAAAAGCAGTGGGGGGAAAAATAACATTCCATGGGAAAGAAGGAAACCCCAAATAGTGCAGTCTGGCCTAAACAAGAACACTGAAATGAATACAAGAATGTATTTCCAAAGACACCTAGAGCTGCTGACTGCACAAGTCAGCAGATGAAATTGTTCCTTGAAAAAATCTAAATACAGGATTTCCTACATTTTAACCTATAGCTTCATCTTAATACAATATCTGGAATTGGACTCATTTTCTAATAAATACAGGTAAAGGTTTTCTTCTGGTGCAGGTCTAAACTTTGCTCACCTATAATCAGCAAAGTCAAAAGCAAATCTGAGTTTTATTTAAAGAAACTAGACTTCTAATTTTTTCAATGCAAATTAAGAACATAGAGCACTATAGCAACCAAGCACTGTTGCTACAGAAATTTGCCATTTTTACTAGATATTCCTAAAAGCAAAAATACTGCAAGCCTGAGTAATACTATTTCTTTCCTCAGGTCATAGCAGAGAGTAGCATTTCTACTATTTTTTCCTTTAATTATAAATCACTTGAGTTCATCAGCATAATCAGACAGTCAAATCTCAATTTGACTTAATATCCAGCCCTGCCAAGTACCTTCAATATGGTATTCCTTCCTGTGTTTAGAAAACATGGAGTGAAGGGGTCATTTTCTCCTGCAGGATTGTTAATTGTTTCACCTTCATTTACACAGTTCCTAAGTCACTTCAGCTTATGCATATGAATTTATGAAATTACTGCATGAACATGTGAGCAATAAGTTACAGCTGTCACCTGAAGAGAAGGATTTAACCACAGTGGGAGCACAGGAAATTCAGAGCAGTCAGGTTCATTTTCAGGCTGCTGGAGGAGGCTTTATCAGTTCTGTAAATGTTAGAAAGCTGAAATTTGGTAGGTCCAAAGGAAGAATCATTGAATCATGGAAGGGACCCACAAGGGTTATCGAGTCCAGCCCCTGGTCCTGCACAGACACCCCAACAATCCCACGCTGTGCATCCCTGGCAGCGCTGTCCAAATGCTCCTGGAGCTCTGGCAGCCTCGGGGCTGGGAGCATTCCCTGGGGAGATCCAGAAACTGCTGCTGGTGTATCTGAGCACGGGGCAGAGCAGAGATGCAGCTAACAGCTGCTGTGGGTGCCCTCTCTCAGTTCAGCAGCTTTGTCAGGCAGATAAAATGATTATTTCAAACATTAGGTATTTTTTTGCGTGTGCTAAAATACTGTTCTGAAAATTTTTGTTAAGATGACCTTTTTTTTTGTTTACTCTTCCATGCAACACGAAGCTATGTTTCATTGTTTTAATAAAAACAAGTGAAAGTTCAGGGTCATTGAAAGTGATCCACATCTTTCCACGTAAAATAACCTGGGAACACTCTTACCTCATCTAGGATACTTGCACATTATTTAACTTAAAAAATCCTTCAGTACAAGAAGCCAGGCGAACTAAAAAATGCATTGATAATATCAAAGCCTCTTGTGACTTCTCAGCGTCTGTTTTTTGCAAAAAAAGATTGTTAGAAGTTTTAAAGCAGGGACTACTTAGTAACCACTGTGTTAACAGCAGTAACTACTGATTAACCGCCGTGCACTTTGGGCCCATTCCTTCCCCTCGTTACCGGGCTTAGCACCTCTCTAAATTCGCAATTTTAACCAAGACAAGCAGTCATATGAAACCAAAAAACCGGAGAGTCAGCAAAATGAGCCCTTTTGTTCTCCATAATTTATATGGCGAATTAATCACGAAAGAACTTCGCGATTTTGAGCCTCATCAGCTGGTGCCCTCAGCGCTGAAGCGTGGAATACTACTGAAAATAAACGAAACGCCGAGGGCCATCCCCCAAGGGAACAGCGCGGGTTTAAACGTTATTAATGAGGAAGAAACCCCTGCTGGTGCTTTTTCTTCCTAACACGTGTCAGTCGCTTCCTTTTCGCTCACGTTATTGTGCTGCCCAGGGCCGGGCCTGGCGCTCCCTCAGCGCCCCGGGGGCGGCGGGCGCGGGGCAGGGCCGGCGGTGACGGGGAGGGAGAGGCGAGCCCGAGGCCCCTCAGCCCTGCCCC
>VZRF01012998.1:245920-357602 GCA_013396875.1 Vireo altiloquus | reverse complement strand
GGGTGTTGGGCAGCAGAGGGGGGTCTGTGTGTCGCTGTGTGGAGCTGGGGCAGTGCGGGCGTGGCGGGGTGGGGGTCGGTGTGTGCCGGATGTGTGTGGGGTGAGAGATGGGCGTGGGCAGTGCCAGGAGAGTGAGTGTGGGGAATGTGGGGTTGTGGGGGCTCTCGGAGGGGCTGTAAATGCAAATGTAACGGATATCTGTTATTTCATTGGGAAAAGCGGGCGCTGCTGCGCTGTGCGCTCCGGCAGCTGCGGGCCATGCTGGGGCCGTGCCGGGCTCAGCCCGGGCCCCGCTGGGACACCGCGTCCCTGGGGAGGCAGTGCCGGCGCTGGAGCGGGAGCGAGTTTATGTAATAATTGGCTCTTACATAATGGTCTCTGGCACACCGCTTTAATTAGCACCGCTACCGGGGGCGTCCTGAGGAGCAGCGTCTGCACACTGCGGCTGGGGAGGACCCCGAGGATGGGAACGCAGTGAGCAGGGCTGGCTCATAAGTGCTCCGGGACTCGCCAGTGCTACTTGACCTTAAGCAAGCGCAGGGCTAACTGGTGTTAGTGACTCTGCTGCTGGGGGGAAAACCAGACTGCTTCGCTCTGTCAGCCAGCCAGTATGAACGGGAGATGTTTCTTTAAAACAGTTTCAATGGACGTTTTGATCAAGTATGTGAAAGTCAGCGTTGTTTCAAACCGATGTGGCTGAGAGGGGCAAGAAAAGAAAGAAGGAAAAACAGGATGGGGAATGGACTGAAAAAGGTTTTCAAACCTTGGCTTGTCTTGTGCTGTAGGTGATTTTTGGGTTTAGCCGTTCCTGGAGTTGGCAGTGTCAGCTGTCTTCCTATTATTTTGGTTGCATTCTTTCCGTAGTACAACAAAAGGCATTGTGTGTTGGTGCATGCAGTGTCCCAGGAGACGCGCCTTGGACAGTGAACTGGCACTGCCTTTTCCATCTGCTCTCCTGACATGAGCAATAAAATTATGCTGTTTCTTTGCCAGTTCTCGCCAGGTCACCAGAATCATGGTGGTGGGGTCTGTTGGAATGCTTGTCTGCTCTTTTCTGCGTTAAGTATGGGTAGAACACTTCAGAAATGTTCTGTGACACATGACTTTGGGTTCCAAATGAGATTTCAGCAGTCCTTGGATTGTATCAGTAGGCCTTCTGTTTAGAATAGCTCAAGGTCACTTTTACTTCCTGCTGATTCCTTGGAAACCTTTTCATGCGGCTGATGTTGCTGGTTTCCTCGGTATTTCTTGTGAAGTGCCCTGCTAAAAAACCGGTGCTGTAGCAGCATGTAGTGTCTTTAGCCTGAGCAAGTGGTGTCACAGGCCACCTCAAAGTGTTTGAAAGCTCACAGAGAACTCTCTTGTTCTCAGTGGCTGCTAGTGGGATCTTTTGGGAGTAATTGTACTTGCAATGCTTCCATACAGTGTACGGGGCAAAATGCTGTTGTGAACTAACATCTGGTTGTACTTAGCAATATCCCACAGCTGGAATACCTTATTGAAAGCAGGAGACAGTATGAGGACCTCCCCTATGGCAACAGAAGAGCTTCAGCTGCTGAAGTGCCTTAGGTTTCAGTGCTGTTGGCAGCAGAGACCTTCACTGCTGCTTGTTCTAATTGCCCTCATTCATTGCAAATGAACAGGCCAAATAGTGAACCTGTAAAAGTTGTCAATGTAACTGTGTTACAGCTTTCATTGCACCAAAGTGCACAGTGCTGTGAAAAAGGCATTAATTAACCAGCAGTAGAATCTGCCTTCAGCTGTGTAAAAGATCCTGCCTGCCTGAAGGCTGGTTAAGACCTTGAAGGTAAAAAAAAGAACAGCTGATCTTATAAGCTGTAACAGAATTGGAAAGGTAGACTGACTTGTTCTAGTTGTGAGGATCATGGTAGTTCACATAAATCATTAACTGGCCACATCTTTCAGTCTTTCCGTAGGGTTTAAGTACTTATCTTCTCTTGGGTTTGAAGTTTCAAGTCTGTTAATGAAGTTGCACTCTAGCAGGCTTTTCTGAGAGTTGTGCATTAATTGCTAATTAATGTTAAGTCCCTACTTTCAAGCTCATTGGATCTGTTTGTTCTGCGCCATGTTAGATGAGGCTTTTCCTTGTACATTTTCCAGTAACATTTCTTGTAATGTTGCTGTTTTTCCTTAGTCTTGCCACAGTGAGGAAAAAAAACTTGTCTGGAAAGTAAAAATTATCTTTTCTGATGAGTTAAAAGGAGCAGTAATATCCTTGGTTATAATTAAGTGATGGAATTGTATCACTTTTAAGATGCCTCAGCTATAGCAATCTCTTTTGGAAAAAGGTTCTGAGAACTCTAGACATGCTTTTGTATTTCTGAGAGCTCTAGACATGCTTTTGTATTTCTGTGTGGAAAGCTTCTTATGAACTTTCTAATTCTTTTCCCTTTCCTGCATTTATATTCCAGGCTGCAAGGGCATTCTGTGTTACTGAAGGAAGGTGCTCTATTCTTGGAGTGACTTATGATGTCAAGAACTGTATCATCCTGGATTTTAAGCTCAGCCAGAAGCAGCATTGTTTTACAAGGGAAAGGACGTTGGTACTCCATCTGTATCCCAAATAGAAACAAGATCAAATGGAACCTTGTTTTCTCCAAAACATGTCTCTACCCTGCTGGGAGCTGCAGCTTAGACAGTACTTTCTCCTTACCCAAAGCATTCCGACACACTTCCACCGAAGAAGAACATTTTTCTTTCCAGTTGTCTCCGGCACAAATCAACGACATACTCAGAGCGGGTGAACTATCCCACAAAACGCTGCATTCGAGTGGCAAGAATGCAAATTCCGTGCTGAGGTTTGAAAGCAACCAGCTGGCCTCCAACAGCCCCATGGAGGACCGGCGGAGCGCGGCCACGTGCCTGCAGACGGCGGGGATGATGTTCGGGGTGTTCGACGGCCACGCGGGCGCCGCCTGCGCCCAGGCCGTGAGCGAGAGGCTGCTGCACTACATCGCCGTGTCCCTCATGTCCCGCCAGAGCCTGGAGGAGATCGAGCTGGCCGTGGAGGCCATGAAACCGGTGCGGCCCATCCTGCAGAGGCACAGGCATCCCAACGATGTAGAGTACCAAGAAATCGCCTCGCAGTACTTTGAGAACCTCCGGGTTTACTGGCAGCACTTGCTGGACCTGGATGCTGAGCCGGGGTTTAGTTTAGAAGAAGCCATGATTTGTGCGTTCAAAAGGTTGGACTCGGACATATCACTGGAAGTTCAGGCTCCTCAGGAAAGTGAGTTGATGAGAAATATTGCCCTGCAAGTAGCATTTTCTGGTGCTACAGCCTGCGTAGCTCACATTGACGGTGTTCACCTACACGTGGCAAACACTGGTGATTGCAGAGCGGTTTTAGGGGTTCATGAAGAAGATGGAACGTGGTCTACTCTCCCTCTAACCCGAGACCACAATGCCTATGATGAATTTGAAATTAGAAGATTGAAGAGAGAACATCCTAGATCTGAGGAGAAAACCCTATTTGTGAATGACAGATTACTGGGGATTCTCATGCCCTCCAGAGCTTTCGGAGATGTGCAATTAAAATGGAGTAAAGAATTGCAACACAGCATTCTCGAGAACAGCTGTGATGTTGAGGCTCTAAACATTTATCAGTACGTTCCTCCAAACTACCATACCCCCCCTTATTTAACTGCAGAGCCTGAAGTCACATATCACAAATTAAGGAGCAAGGATAAGTTTCTTGTTATTGCTTCAGATGGGCTATGGGAGATGCTGAGTAATGAGAAGGTTGTAAAACTTGTTGCCGGACACCTTACAGAGCTTAACATGCAGAAACCACCACTGACTTTTAAGAAACCAATTAATTTGGGTTACATGCACAACTTGTTGCTGCAGAGGAAGAGCAAGGGCCTGGCCTCCCTGGACCAGAACATCGCCACCCATTTGATAAGGCATGCACTCGGCAGCAACGAGTACGGCGAGGTGGACCCGGAGAAACTGGCTGCCATGCTGGCTCTGCCTGAGGACCTGGCCAGGATGTACAGGGACGACATCACAGTCACCGTGGTGTACTTCAACTCAGAAACTATTGAGGACTACTACAGGAACCACGAGTAGAGCCTTGTGCTGCTTCAGTTCAATACCACTAGGGAGCTTTGATGCTGAACCATTCCTCTCATTCTCTGGTAGTCAAGCTGCTACCAGTGTCTGCAAGTTCCTAAATCTTTTTGTTACTTGTTCGCTTTGAAAATAACTTTCTAGAAGGTGAAATTTCCCTGGGTTTCCAGGTTTGTATACACTGAAGAAAAATGTTTTCATAAAGCCTCACTGAAATGTAACTGAACTAAAGATCGTGGACCAATTCTGATTCCATGAGAACCTCTGGTTAAACTTTCCAAATGAACAAACAAGGCAGATTTCACTGAGACTGGTACAATTCGTTAGAGATGGATAATAGGTGTAGCTGCATGGAGTGTTGGGCTCTGCCCTTGTGGAGAATGAGTAGCATCCTGTTGAAGCACTGTAACTGAATTAAATAAATTAACTACCAAACTTCTTTTGGATGTGTCAGATATTTTAACAAATGGCCCCATATTTATAAAGCAACATGAAAGAAGGCTGTTCAAAGAGCTTTGGGATTGTCATATGTCTTTCCTGATTCTCTTCCTTAAGCAAGGGAAAAATTGTATTTTCTTGTGCAATTCTTTTTAAGTGTATATGCATATTCTCTTAACTCTGTGTGGACTTGTGTGACAGCTTAGAGTTCAAACACGTGAGGGTCTCCACAATTCCCTGTTTAGGATTTAACAGTACTAGATGTAAGCATTTAAATATTTTCCTTAAAGAATGTACCTTTTATTAAGTATTGATCTATAAAGTGCTGTGCATCAAATCCACCAACTGTATTTTAAATTGTTTGTCAGATCTAGAAGTTCAAAACTTTGCCTAAAAGTAAATACAGCAAAAGAAAGCACCTTTCTCTCCAGATTTAACTTAGAAGAAATAACAGTGCTGATACTTCTCCAAAGTATGTTTAATCTTTCATTCTTGCTTTTCTTGATAGCTACAGAGTTATTTTTGCTGATGAGTGCATGTTTTAGTCTCTGAACATACACAAAAGTGTATTTTACAATGGTTTTCTTTTATACTGAGCTTTCCAGAGTGCCATCCAAGCTTGCAAATTAGCATTTACATATGATGTTCTCTGGTGCCTCCTCCTTGTTTACACACAGCAGGAACTGTTGCCCAGAGGAATACTGGAAATAAAGGACTGTTCACTGTTCTTGCTGCTGAGTAAAAACTCGTGTGGGAGCAGCAGAGCAAACAAAAACACTGTTTTTTTTCTTAAATCCACTTAAAAGCATTATCTTTGCTCAGTTTAGCAGATGAAAAAGTAGTTATTTTTTTCTCAAGATCTTAAGTAGATGAGGTCTCTGAGCTTAAATTGGTAGCATTTGTGGATTTGGGGTGCTTCGTATACTTTTCCTTACACATAAAATTTCTTAGTGCTTTTTTCAGGCATTTAATCTATTTTGAAGATGGGATGAGAAGGAAACTAAAACCATTCAAGAATATTCATGCTTTTGACTATTCAGGATTGACTGTAATTCAGTGCTACAATTACAATCACTGAATGCATCCTTAAAAAAAACTTTTGAATTTACTGTTACTGTTTTTTCCATCTAGTACATATTGGAATACGTGCAGCAATTCAGCCTGGAGGCAAACACAATGAGTAGGTCTGTTCCCCTTGATATCCACAAACCAGCATTTACCTCAGGAAATCTGCCCCCGAGCTCTGGGTGATAAGGGCTGCAGGCAGACTTTGGGTTTGTGCCAGATGCTACAGAGGTTGCTGAAGTTTTTGTTGCTGGGGTCCAGCTTGCTTCAAAGTGTGCCTTGCTCTCATCCTGGAGGCTGGTGCTGTGGAGACTGGGATTTCCTCTGCCAGGAAAGGCAAACAGGGGAGGTCAGGCCTGTGTTAAGCTGGCAGGGGTGTGCTCTGCCTGCAGGGCAGTGGGTGAGGAGGGGAGAGCTCCTCAGCAGCATCACTGAACCCTTCTGGCTTCAGTGGGCCCTTTCTGGCTTCTGGTTGCTCTTGCAGATGCTCTTGTGTGATCAGTTACAGGCTTCACTGCTTGAGATTTAGCCTAAAGTAGTGAAAAGGAAGCATTTCTCAGCTGCCTCTTAATAGAGAGACTATTAAGCAATGTGGCCAGAGGCACAAAGGTGCTAAGCCATTGTCAGAGGGATGTGAAGTGAGACTTGTTTTATGGAGGTAGTCTAGAAAACATCTAATGTAGAGCCATCCTGCTGCTGCAAGAGTAGTGTAGCAAACCAGTAAGTGTCTAGTCATAAAATAAACACAAATTTCTGTTCCATCATCTGGTGGTGAAATCCAGGTCATCTTTTGAAGGAATCACTTTGGCACTTTTTCGTCGAGTGTAACTCCTGGTGGTACTGTGTGTAGGTTGTACCTGCACCTGCAAATTGGTAATGATTGTTTTGGGGAAGGTGTCTGAAAATCAGAAAGATGATTTTGCATTTCATGGTAGGTTTGCTCAGTTGTAACATGCAGCACTATAATCATCCTACAGTGGAAAAGGATAATGTTAAACTAGTTAAAAGTTTGATTTGGTTTGGTTGGTTGGTTTTTTAAATACAAATCATGGATTCAATTGCATATTCACTGGAATTTGTTGCTGTCAATGAATGCAGCCCATCCATACTTGGAATTATTCAGGTTGGAAAAGATCTCAAAGATTGAATCCAGCCCTTAACCCAGCACTGCCAAGGCCACCACTAAACCATGTCCCTAAGCACCCCATCCATCTGTCTTTTAAATATGTCCAGGGGTGAGCACACAGGGAAAGACAGGAACCTGCCAGAAATTCCAGAAAAAACCTGCCCCTCCACAAAATGTGTGGGAACTAGAACTAAGCAGGATGAGAAACCCCCAAGATAAAAAGTCCACACATGTGGAAGTGTGGGAGAACTCTGGAAGCCCAAAGTTGATTCTCTGAGATGCCAAGCACTTGCCAAAGACAACCTTCAGGTGAGCAAGGCGTTATTATTCTGCATTCTTATCAGAACACTGAGTTTTCTATTCTTAGGTTGTGTTCTGGGACTGTGAGATGTCAGAGCTGTGGATTCTTACCACAGAACCCCTGGATGTCCACTCTCTGTCACTGTAGCTGCCACAGCAGCTGACTGGGGTGTGTCATCTCCAGCTGCTCCTGTCACCTGGGTGACAACTACAGTGACTAGAGTGGACATCAGGGGACAGAGAGTGGACATCCATCTCAGAGAATCAGCTTTGGGTTTCCAGAGTTCTCACACACTTCCATGTGTGGACTTTTTACCTTGGGGGTTTCTCATCCTGCTTAGTTCTAGTTCCCACACATTTTGTGGAGGGGCAGGTTTTTTCTGGAATTTCTGGCAGGTTCCTGTCTTTTCCTGTTTCATTCATCCCATCAAACAGCTGAGCAGCTGGAGCCACATAAGCACAGAGGTTCATTTGTACTTCCATGCTCACAAAGAACAAGGTGACAACACCTTCCCCCCTCCTTTCATGGTCTCTGACTGCTGGTAGCCAGGTGACCCAAAAGAACTGTACCTGATCAAAACGAGAGGGTGTCCTCTTAACAAGCATGAGGGATCTTCAGCTCTGAAGAGCTGCTGGAACAGAATAAAGTGACACTTTTGTGCTCCACCATGCTGAGATGTTGCACTTTTCTTATAATTCCTTTCAGTCTAAATGCTCTGCAGCAATAGGTGTGCAAATTTACTCAGGGAAAAAGTCACATTTTAAGGTCACTGCAGAAATTAAAGGTTGTACTGAACTGTGACAGTGTACACACAGTGAAATGTTTCATGATGAATTCACCCACTACAACCACGGTAAGTTGCATGATTTCAACAGTTTACTGCGACCTGAAATTACCTGAATTAACAGCAATTCAATTGTGTCTTCTATCCAATGTATTTTAAAGAAGCTCCAGATTTCAGTCACTCTAAATTCTCGGTAATGTGCACACCATACATCTGTGGTGAGGAAAATAGGGATTGTACCCATTTGAACTGGATTATAGGTATTTTCTTCTCTTAATTCCTTCATCAGTTAGTGTGATCAGAGCTAACTGGCACTAATAAAAATAGTATTCTGTGACATGGAGAGTCAACAATGTTTAAGTGAGCAAACTAACTGCATAAACCTGCTCCTGCAAGCTCAGTGATGTGAAGAATGTTTAGATGCAACTCCTGCAATATTGAAAATCTGTTGGAACAAACATCTTTGCAGGCAGTCTGTCTGGTTTAGGTTAGATAGTTCTGCTTGCCTTTTGTGTTCTTTGCTTCCATAGCAGTCAGAGGAGTAATAGTAAATAGCAATCACACAACTTCTGTGTCTTAAAATATGGTATTATGGGCATTATGACCCTGGAGTGAAACATATAAGGTTAACCATGGNAAAATATATATTTCCTAAAACTTGCATCTTGAGCTCAAATACAGCTTTGTCACTTTTTTTTTCTCCAGAACTTTAAAATGATGATGCTTATTTAAAGTATTCAGACCTCCGTAAAGTATTCAGACCTCCGTGGAGTTTGGAGAGGGTCTTTTTTTTCTGTAACTTTTTTTGTCATTGGTGAGGAGGGGGGGCACTGTTTTTCTAAGCAGAAATATTCCTTTCACACTTAAAACTAATCTTTATGAAATGGATGAAAGGCGATGTTTTGGTTGCTGCACTGGAATGTAGCTCCTAGGGAAATATGCCAGGTTCCAGGTCAGAGAGCACAAATGTTCGACCTGGGGTAGAAGTAAACAGCTTGAGTAGGTGTGAGTTTGCTGACGTCTTTGTAGCTCTGGGGGTTTTCCACAACAAAAACAACTCTTGATAAATGAAAGACGTCTTGACCCTATTGAGGTTCCACCAAATTAACCAGGCAGCACAGGGGACATGAGTTCACTGGCCCAATACCCAAACTGGGCTTTAGTTAATTTGACACTTACAGGAAGTTATTTTAACTTTGGTATGTATGTGTTCATCAGCAGATAAAACATCATTGTAATATTAAAAATGTTGTAATTATCTTTAAATAATGCAAAACCCCCCTGTAACACCTATAGAAACAATAAATCCTTAAATTGCAGTAGACCAGTAGCAAGGCAACTGTTCATGTACTCAGTCTTCAAAGCTTAACTTTATTCCCATTAATTTCAAGTATTTATCTATTCTAGGAGAGGTAAAGAAAAAATTATTTGGGACTGATTTTTTTTTCTTTTTCTTCCAAAAGAAGATACTTGTCTAGACTCTGAGGAAGTTTTTTGGTGTTGTTTAAGTTGACCAGAGGTTCTCTGTTCAGAGGCGTAGCTGTAACGAGAACTGAAGGCAGAGCTGTGCACACCTTGGGGTTTTGTCAGATATCAGTTGGTCACACTGCTGGGTTTGCTCCACACTGCAATAGGCTGCACACTTCAATAGTGAGTGGAAAGGGAAGAATCCCAGGTGTGTGTTTCTCTTGGGGTTACAATGAAAAACAATGCCAGGACATGGAAAAAAAAAAAAAGTGTTCCCGTCTTTGTATCTGTGGGACTGTATCTGTATCTGGGGACGTTGACCTTCAAATTGTCACTGGCCAGTGGAACACTTAATATTTTACCAGATCCTTGTATTCATCCTGAAGAGTTGGCTCACACTGCTCCTGCTGGATCTCTGCACTCGTCAGTCGGGGGAGAATCATCTCTGTGCTGGTGGCTCAGGGACATCACAGCCCCTCCTGGCCTGTGCCAGCCCCTCGGGGCACACAGGGCACCTCTGCTTGGCCTTGGGAGCTCGGGTGCCACGGACTGGGGATGCTCCTACTGAAGCTCCATAACATCCTCAAGGAAAAAGATGACTGGGAGCCAGCAATTGTGGCAGAGAAGAATAATTGTGGGTTTTATTTGGGTTAAGGGAACTTATCTGGGCACTTCTCTTAAAGAGAAAAACTATATGGCTTGTTGAGGTTTTTTTGAATTAAACAGTGCAGAAGAGGAAACTGTGGTCAGCAAGCAATGTTTCAAATTATATGGGCAGCAGATAAGTGGGTCATAAAGCATACTTCCCATGCCTCCCTGCTGAAATTTTGGAGCCAATCCTATAGGATTGCTCTAGGGTAAGCGAGTTGGTTCAGACTCTAGCTTTGTACTTCTCTCAAACCAACCCAGAGGTGCTCCCTGTGGAAGATGTTCTTCCCACGTGTAGGTGACCGCAGTGCTTTAGGAGCATCCTGCTGCCAGTGCAGGGCGCTCTGAGCTCCCCGGGTGCAGCCTCGGACATGCTCCTTTCTGTTTGTGTTCAGCTGCTTTGTTTTGTCCCCTCTGAAGTGGACATGGCTGCTTTGAGGTGGCTCTTACAGCACAGCTTCACGCTCCGCAGTTCTGCGGTGTTTTTCTTAACGAGCAGAGTTCCCATTTCAGGGCATTACTGCATAATCCTTGATTTGGTACCTGCAGAGCCAGGGTTGGCCAGACGATGTCACCTGAGTTTTGCAAAAGGATTGCTGTGCTGTGACCAGTCTCTCCTCGCTCTTACGTGTTCATAACATAAATTTCGGGTGCTCTTGAAAATGGAGAAAAAACCCCACCAATCACCTACACACATCTTAAAAATTCTATGTGATTTCTTAGTACTTCAACCCTATGAACGGGGTAACCTGAGCAAGAGTTTAACTCCAATTCTTTAACAAGACTAAGTTTGAACAGTTCAGGTACCCTAAGGAGCTAAGCTTTGTGGAACAGTCTCCTTGTCCTGGCACTGTGGGGTACAAGAACATGCAGGTGAGGCCAGGACACACCTGTCTGAGCTTCCTGGAGAGTCTTCAGTTGCACAAGAGGAAAAGATGCTTCCAAAGCTGAGGAAATTTGCTCAGCCATAACTCGAGTGTCTGGCTCCTGCTGCTGTGCAGCTCCAGCTGCAGTGCCACGGCTGCCCCAGGGCCATGCTGTGGCTTAAAACATTTTTATTTGGAGAAAATTCTAGTCTGGGAATTGCATTGGAATGCTTCTGGAGGAGCTTGCTGCTGGGAGGAATGGGGATACACGGTTAGTCTGGGTGTTCACAGAGATGTCTTGCTCCAACCTAGTTGTCAGCTGGCATTCTTGAGTAAGATGAGAGTTTCCCCACTCTTTATCCTTTCCTTTCATCTCCAGTTCTTTTTTTTCTGGACATAGTTGCCTACACTGGATGCAACTCATGAAAACTTGCATTTTCTGTGTATTCTTCTGTCGCATTTCCCACGTGCCTCTCATCCTCCTGTTCCTGTTACTCCATGGTATTATATTTTCTGATTCTTGTTCTGAGCAACTACATCAAGAAAAAGGGGCAACGTTGTAATTTTAGAGCAATATGAGAAGGGGGACACAACTTTCTTCCACACAGGAGGGTGAGGGAATTCCAGAGTGTGACCAGATGTGCTTTCAGCCAGGTGCACTTGTGAATAATCCACAATTCCACAGAAAAGCTTCTCCCACTGTTTGCTGCTGTCACAGCAATGCAGTATTAGCACAGCAAATAAGACCAATCTGAAGTGCTGGGGGACAGAGGAATCACTTTGTCCTCTTTGTTATCTGATAAAAGTAATGCATCCTCCTCTTGGACCAACTTTACCTTTTGTGTAATCCCAGACTTCAGCCTCGGATGTGTTTGAGTCTGTTTCTAACCACTTACCAGGAAAAGAAAATAATCAGACAATAAGTGGCAACTCATCTGAAAGATTGAGATGCTGAGCAGTGGTGGGGCAGGGCAAAGTTGTGGACTTTGGAGTTGGTCCTGCATGGACTTGCTCCACACACGGCCCTGGGTCAGGTTCTGATCTCAAACCCATTGGGAGTCTTTGCTAACCAGATCTTTTCTATGCTGTCGCTCATTTAGAAGCAAAATCCAGTCATTTGGCCAGATTTTCAGAGGAAATAGGTCATGATTAAAAGCTTCCTGAGCTGGGGCTCATGTTGCATTATCTTATTTAAAAAAAACTTGAAGAGTTATCTCTGTTTGCAAGCATATGTAAAACAAATAAAATCAGTGCATCCACCCCAACTCTGATGTGCCATGCATTCAGAAACCTGCATTTTGCCAGGGGTTTTCTCTGCTGTGAAATCCCCTGTGAATTCTCAAGGCAGGCACACAGAACCTTCCCCTCATTTGCAGGGCTCAGTTTATGGATAAGAGATAATTGCTGTACTATTCAAGCTGTGACAATAGTAGTAAAATCCCAACACTGCTGAAAAAGTGATTTATTTATTTTTACAATGACTTTGTTTGTGGTAAGCCCTGTGTCTCTGAAATCTTCGGCTGCAGTAGAGCAGATGGCACTGGCCAATAGTCTGAATTTTGGTGGTGACATTTGGGGAAGAGAATGTGGAACCCTCTGTAAAACCCACAGACACACTGGGACATTGTTGCCCTTCTATGACCATGTGACGTAAAGGAAAAGGGGCTTCAATTTCATTTTGGCTTCAATTTTGTTTTGACTTCAATTTTTGCATGTTTTTTTAACCACATCATATAAAAGTAGATGTGCTTGGTTAGCTGGTTATCTTCATTTCCTTTTCTGGAGTGAGAGTTAATTTTTAAATGGCTTTTTCATTTATTTTTTTTCCCTAGTCAGGCTTTTAGAGGCATTCTAGTGTCATTCTCAGTGCATGCTAGTAATAAATATTTCTACTTGATTCACCTGCCAACTCATCTTTTATTCATCCTGCTGATGAAAACAATCTCCCACGAAACTTCTGTTGCTGAGGGAATTCAAAAACTTTCCAGTTATGGATGTAATTGATCCTTTTTCAGCTTAGTGTAAGAATTTTTTATTACTTTTTTGGAAGAGGTTAGGAATTGTAAAGTTCTGATGTCCATTAGAGCAAGAGGAAGAATGTAACCCAAGAAATATAGCAACATATATTTGCTATATTGCTATTTGCTATATATTTGCAAGGGCAAAATATGCTCTTGTTTTATGTTCTTATTGCAAAATACCCACATGGTACCCAGCAAGTAAGAGCTGGAATCAAATCACTCTCCTCAAGCTGTGTTTGGCAATTATGTTTTGTAAAAACTGCAAATTGCTGCAGGAGCCTGCATATCTAGTTAAAATATAACAAAATTACTAAATGAATTTGAACAGGTGGTACTATTCACCAGACCAACTGATTGCTGCAGCTGTGTATATATTCTATATATGAGTGTGGAAAAAGACATCATTTCATCTACAGAGGAAGAGCAAGACCTGTAGGCAAGCTGGGATCCTGGGCAGTCATGAGCACAAGGATCTCCCTGCTTTAAATACATTTTTGTGATGAAAATATGATTTTTATGCTCTGAGAAGAAAAGAGAGAGGTATGAATATGCATCCATTTAAACTTTTATTTTTCTCTAAGGAGGTTTTCTCGACTTGATGAAATTTTAGCTGCTCTAGGGGCTTTGCCATGAACTGAGAGGCATGGCTGTATTTCTGACATGTTCCTTAGGAACACAGCAAAGGCTGGCTCTGGTTCCCAGGGCACTGTTGAATTAAACCCAAACATTGCAGCAATGTGGGCACTGCACCTGAAGGCAGACCTGGTGAGGCACTGGTCAGCAGGACAATTCTACTGGGAAAGTAGAAGGAAAGCAAATGCCCACCTCTAAAAAATCACCCAGATTTTGGATTCCCTGACTGGGTAGAAAATGTGTGTTGTGCTCTCCCTTGAGGTCACATAAATTTTCACTACCATGACATCCTGGGACTCTGTCCAGGGTCAGTTGACCTCTCCTTGGAAGAGAGGGAGTGAGTGTGAGCCCCTGGAAGAGCACATTGTAACTGCACACGCAGTGTGGCTTTAGATGTGAGATACCCATGACTGATGGTTAAGGATCTCTATTTTTATGGCTGTGCAGGAGTATTTTGGCTATTGGCTGATGGAACATATTCTTGTTTATTGCTGACCAGTTTTTGAACTTCGGTCTCTTTTTTTTGTAGCAGAAATAGGTTGGATCAATAACCTATTAATAACCTATTCAAGCCCAAAGTTCTATTCATCTGCACTTTCCAAACAAGAGATATTTCCATTGTTCATTATTACGTGCCACTCCCATTTCAACCCTGAACTCATAAATCATAAATGAGCTTGAAGTATTCATTTCCCTCTTTCAGCACTACCTTTATCTTGTATTTGCTGACATGGCTCATTATAAGTTAATTTTGAGCACAGTCCGACCTTGTTTTCTGAACAGATGAATTCATTGTTGGAAAGACTCTATAAATAGAATTTAGGGGCCCCCAAAATGAGAATTTCTAGCTCATTAGGATCACAGCTGGAACAATGTGATCAGATATACAGAAATTTTGAGCTGATGAAATGAAAGCAAAGACTTAGCTAATTGGTTCAGAACCTTTAAAGAACACATGGGCAATTTTTGTATTACTGTTAAGGGTGATATAAACCATCTGGAAAAAAAGATTCAAGGCAGCATATACTGGAAGGAGAGAAAGGAGGGAAAAATGAGGGTAGTTAATGCTAAGCAAAATAAATGAAGTCTATATAGTGGAATAAACAAATGATTTCTGGTATCTGCTGCTATTCTGAGCTATCTCCACGTGAGACTTGCATGAAATCAAATTCTTATAAACCTCTGCCAGTCTTCCTCATATGTAAGAGGCAGATATGTCTCCTGTATCAACACTTGGAGCTGAAGTGGTGAGGTAAATTTATGGATGTATGACTCTATTTCACTGTCTCAAGTAGGATTACTATTGGAAAATGCATAAATCCTCTAACCTATCTACCCACATGGAAGAGTAAACACTCACTGCACCAGGCCACTGCTAATTTCTCTGGGAACTGGTAACTCTGGGCACACGGTGCCTCCTGGAGCAGAAACTCTGGAGCTGGGCATGCATGAAGATTTTGCTCTAATTCCTCCCTCACTGGCACTCTTCAAACATGGCTGGATACCAAACTCCTCAGTTTTATCATCATGAAGCAATACCCTAAGTAATGTCGTGACTCCTTCTTTTCGCACTGAGGAACAAAGCTCACTGTGGAAGGTGAACACCCTGAGACCCACGAGGCAATGACGGGGAGCTGGAGGACATTTTTCTAGGATATAAACTTCAAATATTTAAGAATTACATTATCATAGAATCCCAGAATGGTTTGGGTTGGAGAGGACCTTAAAGATCATTTAATTCCATCCCCTGCCATGGGCAGGGACACCTCCCACTATCCTAGGCTGCTCCAAGCCCCAACCTGGCCTTGGGCACTGCCAGGGATCCAGGGGCAGCCACAGCTGCTCTGGGCACCCTGTGCCAGGGCCTGCCCACCCTCCCAGGGAACAATTCCTTCCCAATATCCCATCCAGCCCTGCCCTCTGCCACTGGGAAGCCATTCCTCCTTGTCCTGGCACTCCATCCCTTGTAAATAATCTCTCTCCATGTTTCTTGTCAGCCCCTTCAGGCCCTGCAAGGCCACCCTGAGCTCACCCCAAAGCTTCTCCTCTCCAGGCTGAACAATCCCAGCTCTCTCACCTCTCCTCATACAAAACATACAAGAAAATATGTACATTGTAAGTGCCTGAGAAAGGAATAAAGGGTAGAAAGGGCAACCAGTGGAGGGAGAAATTTTGGTGAGATCAGACCATTCTAGAAGCAGATAAAAGCTGTGAGCCCTGACAGGGCACAGCTCTGAGCTCAGACTCAGCCACATAGCATGGACAGGCCTTGGGAAAGTCCTACCTCCTCTTCCTCACTATTGAACAGTGACATGTCTTTGGCATGAAGTGCTTTTCTTACTCACACCCAGAACTACAAAATTCATCTAGTTTTACCAATAATCCGGTCTTTTGAGAGGACTATTTAAAGAGATACTTATAACTTTGAAAAATTCTGTTGGTTACCAATGTTTTGTTTTTGAAATAAAACATCTAATATTTGTGTCTGAAAAATAAAGAAGACTTTTCTGTGTTCACGGTACTGCATTAAGAAAAGGAGTGATAATGGCAAGATAGGGGTTGATTTTCCCAACTGTTTCTCACACGGCTTTTGGGTGGTCGGGGGCTGCTGGATTTAGACAAAACTGCAAATGCTTTTTTAGACTCATTTCCCTAATGGGAAGGACACAGGCAGTACAGAAATTCCATTTAGGTTTTGTGTTTGTGACTTGTTTGTTTCTTGTGCTTGTCATTTCTACTGTTAATACACATAACTCTCATAACTTCAAGGTGGTGTCTGTCTTTCCTCCTGTGTTTTTTGACACTTCATTTAAAAGTCATTCTCTCACCTCCCTAAAACTGGAAATTTCTGATACAGCTATGTAGATGTATATGACTAAGCATTTTGTGGCAAAATTAGACTATTAAAATAGCAACTAGAGTATTCTGATGTCAGAAGAAGGAAAACTGAGGCTGAAAATCACTCCATCCTCCTTTGAATTGTGCCTTATTAAAATTTTGGTCCCTTCTCCGAAGACTAAAAATACCCCAAAACCCTTAAGCTCCATGGAAACAAACACCATCCTCTCAAAACCAAGCAAGTGTGGATGGGCAGTCTGTCTAGGCAGATTTTTAGTGTTTGTGAAGCTCAGAGGACTTGGAGGCTGCAGAAAAAACCTGTGCACACCATTCAAAACTACCACCTCACATGCAGCTGCCTCACTGCGTGTGAAGGATCCGAGCTGAAAGCACAACTGGCTTTTAAAAATCTATTTCAATTTCAAAGATTAAATTAGTGATCTTAATTACATTATGGGTAGTGTAAGCCAGGACTGATTAAGGAACAGAAAGTAAGAAAATCATGCATTGACCTGAGAAATAAATTTGTCATGCTCGTTTCAAAATTACTGAAGTACTTCTTGCATGCTTGTCTTTTTCCTTTGGTCTCTGTGATTTTGCAAACTTTTTTCCTCTGGCAAAACATGTGTTGATTTACATCATATACAATGCTTATTAAAAGAAGAAGTTAAAAATAATGCATTGCCAAATTTTTTTTAGGCATACCCACAAGATTCATCAGGATAAGTCTCAGCAAAAGGAGTGAGCAAAGAATGTAAAATACTCATAAAATACAAAACATTAGCAATGAAAGTAAATTTTGGTTATTCAAAATGAAGGTCTTTCTGATTTATCTTGCCTTCTCATGTTAGTGGTTTAAATGCAATAATACCCATCCTTAAAACATAGATACTCTGCTTGGAGTGGCTGCCGCTGATCAAAGCTGCCAATCACCATTAGTTTGCTGAATTTCTCCAGGAATTGGTGCTGACAATTAGTTAGTCAGCAGCAGGCAGCGTGGTCTGCTCCCATCTGACTCACACCGTGTTTAATTGATGCTGACGGAGGAGGGAATTGTTTCACAGGAAATTAGAAACTGCTTATAAATTTTGTGCTGAAGGAGACCCTTTTGCTCTGTGGCAATGTCCCTGGAGGTGTTTAAGGACAGCCTGGCTGTGGTGCTCAGTGCCACGGTCTGGGTGACAAGGTGGTGTGGGGTCCCAGGGTGGACTCAATAATCTCAAAGGTCTTTTCCAACCTGGTTGATTCTGTGACTGTGACTCTGTGACTCTGTGACCCTGTGATTCTGTGACTCTCTAATTCTCTGACTCTCTAATTCTGTGACCCTGTGGTTCTGTGATTCTGTGGCTCTGTGGCTCTGTGAATCTGTGATTCTGTGTCTCTGTTCCTCTGTGACCCTGTGGTTCTGTGATTCTGACTGTGACTCTGCCTCTGTGCCTCTGTGCCTCTGTGATTCTGTGATTCTGTGCCTCTGTGCCTCTGGGATTCTGGGATTCTGTGATTCTGTGATTCTGTGATTCTGTGACTCTGTAATTCTGTGCCTCTGTGCCTCTGTGACTCTGTGATTCTGTGACTCTGTGCCTCTGTGCCTCTGAGATGTTGTCCAGCCCACCTGAGGGCAGGGGACATTCCCAGTGTGCCACACAAAGGGTGTGTCCTTGGGAGGGGCATTTCCAAGCTGCACATCAGGTTAACTTTGGGATACTGGAATAAACTCCAGCGAGCCCTCAACCACCTCAGCCATGCAGTCACTAATCCAGACAAGCTCAGGAGCCAATTTTAAGAAGCCGTTACATTTCCCAGTCTTAAATCTTTTAAAGGTGATGATTCACAATATTTATTCATTAATGGGCATCTGATTCATTGCTGGTTCTAGGGGAAATAGATTTCTGTATTGGAGCATAATTGTTCAGATTGCTTTATAAAGACCGTGCAATTACTTCTATTATTGATGTCTATTTGGAAAGTTTACAAGTTGTCTGTAAAGCCTATAACCTGCCAAGTTACAGCATTAGGGCAATCACTAAAGTGATATAAAGTGGTAATTTTTAATTTATAAAAAGGCTTCTCTTTAAAAAAAAGTTTTAAAGCACTCCAGCTTTTTCGGTAGCATATAGAACTGTAATTTTCATTTAAAAATGAGATGTACAATAATTTTCTGTTGGTTTAAATAAACTGGATTGTTCAGTCATGCATTTCACAGACTTACATACTGATTTTCACGGGATAAAAACTGCAGTGTTTGGAGGCAATCAACAAAATATTACAGGGAAATAAACTCTGCAATAAATTTGTTCCTTCTCTCAGGGTAGGGATGAAAAATGTTAATTTCCTATGAAAAGGCAATTCAGAATTTCCATCAGCACTTTTTAAAGTTAAATGGCTTATTCAGGAGCAGTTTATATAAAACCAAGTAAAGTTTCTCTGTCTAAGAGTTGAGCAGGCTGATTCAGATGGAATCATGACGATCCAGTGCTGTTAGTCCTCAAGGCCACTTTTGTTTCATCTTCCCTTGGGAAGGAACTTTTGCCATGTCTGGGTTGGGAATGTGCTGCTTCCTGCACAGGAGAGAGGTGGATCATTCCTTAGGGAGAGCTTTACAAATCCCTCTGTGAATGGTCACTGGCTACAGGCTGACTTCTGTTACTGGCTGAGTGATATTTTGGGGTTTTTTTGGTGTTAAAGCACATTTTCCTAATTTGCCTGGTAATTCCAGGGATTTAGCATATCGCTGGGAGAGCTGAGCTGACCATTGGCACCAGATTGTTCCTGTTCTTCGGTGTCTCAAGATTAAAGAAAATGCCTCATTCGGGGATATGTTTATCCATCATCATCATCACCATCATAATTATAATATAAAAATGTAAAACCAGATATTATTATTATTATTATTATTATTATTATTATTATTATTATTATTATTATTCCTCCAATGATTTGGCCCCAAATACTTTGCTGGGCTTTCAGTAAGTCTTTGGCAAGCAGTAACTCTTCGTTGTCCCTCACTGTAGGTGTCTATTGCAGAGCCTGGGACTGCTGAGCCAGGATGTTCACAGCTTTGGGTGTTCTGAGCTGAGGGAGTTTATGCCAATGACACTGTGAAGTAATTATCTGAGAACAGATTTGTCCTAGTAACAAGAACAGAAAGCTTTCCCTGTTGTTATGAAGTGATTGCTAGAAATCATTGCTCCTTCTGAGTTGCAACATGTGTAGGGAGTGGGTGAAAACACAATGTTAAAACCTGTAATTTTATGGGGAAAAGGAAATCCATGAGAAGTTTTCAGACAGCCCATTTTCAAAATCTCTTTGTGTCTAAAGGCCAAACAGTCCAGCTTAAAAAATGCTAACTATAAACTTTTAGAAAATGGAGAAGTCTTGAAGCCAACTGATTCTTTGTGTGATTCTGATCTCCCTTTTCAAATACAAAATCTCTGTGTAACTCTGAGTGTTACTGAANCCTGGTAATTCCAGGGATTTAGCATATCGCTGGGAGAGCTGAGCTGACCATTGGCACCAGATTGTTCCTGTTCTTCGGTGTCTCAAGATTAAAGAAAATGCCTCATTCGGGGATATGTTTATCCATCATCATCATCACCATCATAATTATAATATAAAAATGTAAAACCAGATATTATTATTATTATTATTATTATTATTATTATTATTATTATTATTATTATTATTATTATTATTATTATTATTATTATTATTATTCCTCCAATGATTTGGCCCCAAATACTTTGCTGGGCTTTCAGTAAGTCTTTGGCAAGCAGTAACTCTTCGTTGTCCCTCACTGTAGGTGTCTATTGCAGAGCCTGGGACTGCTGAGCCAGGATGTTCACAGCTTTGGGTGTTCTGAGCTGAGGGAGTTTATGCCAATGACACTGTGAAGTAATTATCTGAGAACAGATTTGTCCTAGTAACAAGAACAGAAAGCTTTCCCTGTTGTTATGAAGTGATTGCTAGAAATCATTGCTCCTTCTGAGTTGCAACATGTGTAGGGAGTGGGTGAAAACACAATGTTAAAACCTGTAATTTTATGGGGAAAAGGAAATCCATGAGAAGTTTTCAGACAGCTCCTGTTTTCAAAATCTCTTTGTGTCTAAAGGCCAAACAGTCCAGCTTAAAAAATGCTAACTATAAACTTTTAGAAAATGGAGAAGTCTTGAAGCCAACTGATTCTTTGTGTGATTCTGATCTCCCTTTTCAAATACAAAATCTCTGTGTAACTCTGAGTGTTACTGAAGTACAACATCTCTCTATATAACACTGAAAACTCCAAGTAGCTGAGTAAAACCCACTTGTGTTGGAAAGGACTGATGGTCTGCATCTGAGGGTTGGTGTGGAAGCTTTATCTCTGTCCCCTTTGATGAGGACTCCCTGAAGTTTCCATCTCTGGCATTCAACCTTCATATCCATTTGGGCACTCGATTTTCATAACGTGTTTTTTACAGTTTTGATGACAACTCTATTTCTGTTTCATGTGTTGCTTTTTTTACTTTCCAGGGTTTGTTATTTCTTTCCCATGATTATCATTCAAATTTTGTTAGAAGGGAGTTCACCCAGTGTAAAGGCATTTTTGGTTGTAAAAGTACAAAATGGGGAGCCAAAGTCCTCCATGAGTTACACTCAGGAGATGTGACTGACTAAAGCTGTATTTATGTGAGCAGAAAGCAGCTGAACATCTGAACATCCAAAATGCTACTGGGGCTCTTCACAGTATTCTCTTCCTTTCATTGGAGCCCTGATGGAAATTTCTATTTTCCAGCTTTGAAGAGTTCCCACTACTTTACCAGTAACGGTGGAAATGTAGTTTGTGTAATTCTAACTTCTACCACAATGCTCTATGCATTTCTTTTTTAATATTTAAACAACTGATTGATATAAAATAACCTTTTGTTATTGTCTTCTGAACTAATTCTTGATGTCAAAATGAAAGTATTTGGAGGGTAGGGAGGAAATATCATATCTGCTTGAAAGATAGCCAGAAGTGTATTTATATAGATAAACAGATATATTTCATAAATACAACAATAAGAGACAAAGTATATCTATTTTTGTTGTTGTATTTCTTTGAATTGGGAAAAAAATTGTCTTTTTTGTCACAATTTTCTCAGAGGCTCTGAGAACAGTGAATTGTTTAGAGGCAAAGTTAGGGAGTAAATGCAGCAGAGAATTAAACCTGTCTGTTTTCTACCACACTTTAGACTGGTCAAAAAGAACTGCTCTTACGTGTGAATCTAGGTGGGAGATACAGAATTTGAAGATCCCTAACTAAATCTGTGCTTTTTCAGAAGCTTTGGCAGCATCCATAGCTTTGCTCTGATGCTCTGGTGTCAGATACCACTTTCCAACTGCTTTATTTCGGTGTTCTTTTGTCTGGTGTTTCACCTCCAGGGAGGGAGCACAACAGGATTAATGAGATAATCTTATCTTCTATAAGGCTTTGGAAATGGCACGTAATGGGATGTATTAATACTGCCTTTGGCCTAATGTACAAAGGATTTTAAACATTAATTCTGTGATAGGGTTTGCCTCGTTATATTTAACTCAAAATGCAGGCTGAAGCCAACAGTTGTGCAGAGAAATGGAACAAGTGGAACATCCCTTGTTTACACTTCAGAAGGCAAATGTTCAGTCAAAGCACTGCTGGGTGCCTCTGAACTCGTGTCAATACACAGTTGTCAGATAACTGCACTGCAACAACTGCATTGCCAAGAACTGCACTGCGATAACTGCACTACAATAGCTATAATGCAATAACTACACTGCCAAGAACTGCACTGCCAATAACTGCTCTGCAATAACTACACTGCCAAGAACTGCACTGCAATAACTGCACTGCAATAACTGCTTTGTCAAGGACTGCGCTGCAACAACTGCACTGCCAATAACTACACTGCCAATAACTGCACTGCAATAACTGCACTGCCACAAGTTGCACCGCAATAGCTGCACTGCTAAGAACTGCCCTGCAATAACTGCCCTGCAATATCTGCACTGCAATAGCTGCACTGCTTGTTCTTCCTGAGCACTCANCAATAACTGCTCTGCAATAACTACACTGCCAAGAACTGCACTGCAATAACTGCACTGCAATAACTGCTTTGTCAAGGACTGCGCTGCAACAACTGCACTGCCAATAACTACACTGCCAATAACTGCACTGCAATAACTGCACTGCCACAAGTTGCACCGCAATAGCTGCACTGCTAAGAACTGCCCTGCAATAACTGCCCTGCAATATCTGCACTGCAATAGCTGCACTGCTTGTTCTTCCTGAGCACTCAGTGCTTTGGGTTTGCAGGGGATCAGGGATGAAATCTCAGCCAAGGACACAAATCTATGCATTCAACTCACTTGCTGTTGTATGGCATCCAAGATTGCCTCTGTTTTACTGGGGGCCTGAGGAGCCTTGTGCCTGGCTGGTTTATGGCACGTGTCTCTGAGAAGGCCAGTGATGACAGGATTCTGGCACGCTGTTGCTGATGGCTGTGCATCCATGTCACCTGGGATTGTTCTGTACTGCAGCTGTGTCCGAGTGTGTTCTGGAAGCATGTGAGGACTCTGCATGGGAAAGGGCCAGTTAAAGTCCTGTCCACTTGAACAACAATTGAAAGATCCATTTGTCATATAGTTTTTCTTGCATATTTATTCAGAGTTTCACCTGGAAGTGACTGAGATCTATCAAGCCCAGGCTGACTGAGCAGGATGTGTGCTTGCATTTCAGTATGAATTTCCTGCTATCCCTGTTTGCACTGACTTCACCCTTAGAAGAGAAGAGCCAGAAGCTGTGCTACCATAAATGTCTGAAATCTTACTAAAGTCTGTAAGCCATCCTACAGGGGGGCACCCGGCCCTCTAAAAGCAAGGAACACTTGAACAGAATCTGTGGCGACCATAGACTATTTTTAAAAATCAATTTCACAATAAAAGCTTTCCATATTTTTGAAAAAGAGAAGTACTCTCTTAAAGACGGAAGAGTTTTGCTTTTTTTAGAATCTATGGATATTTTAAAATTATCTCCTCCTGAGTATAAAAGTGGTAGTGTTCCAGTACTCTGCTGAAACTATTAACCAAGCTTCCCAAAGAGGTCCTGAACTCTCGAATATGATAAGTCATACCCACAGTTTGAAACAGCTTTTGTCATACCAAATTTTAATTTTAAGGTAGCTAATACCAATATGGGTTATGTCCACACAGGATTCTGGTTTCAGAGTTTATGCACAGCAGGATCTGGCATCTCTAAAGCAGCAAAGCAGTGTCTGATATTGCAGCACCATATTGTCAGGTTTTTTAAAGGCGTATTTATGAATAACCACAGCCAGAACTTACCTGCTAAAGAACCAGCATTTCAGTAACTTGTACTCCTGGAAATGGGGGATTAGTGAGTCTGATCCACCAGAGAGAGCAGTGTTGGAACTGGAGGTGTGAAAACAGACAAGCACTTTGTTCAGGCAGTGAAAAATAAGTTGCAGAAGCAGCATTCAGCTGTGTCCCCCTGGCTCAATGAAAGTACAGAGTCAAGCTGTAACCAAAACACTGCATAGAAAAAGAGTAGAAGTAGTACCTGTTCAATTAGCTTTCAAAACTTGTCTAAAATGCTCAAATAACTGATATAACTGAACTAGAACAATTCTGTTTTAGTGTTGTGACTGCATATGAAATCAAACTATGTAGCTCATTTCACTATGATCTAAAATAAAAGCAGTATCATCATTTATCTACTTTGGCTAACTTTTTGTGTCTGTTCTGCAATTAATAAGCTGACAACCTACATTTCAACCAATACCTCTTAGGAGCAAGAGTGAATTCTCTTTTACAGTTACTCTTAGGCAAAAGATGGCTCCTCGTCTGTCACCTTACAATTAATTTTTTTCCAGGTACATGGTGGAAATGGAGGATCTGAACTAAAAACTAAAAGGAACCGTGTCAGCTGTGGGTAGAATGTCTAAACTCTGTGTCAATGGAAGGAACAAAGGTGTCTTTCCAGCTTTTTGCTTCAGGAAACAAACAGCAGCTGAGTTACTTTGCTGCTGCCTCACAACTCAGAGCATGTGGGCAAGGGAGCTGGTCTGAAACACGATGCTGAGCACTGCCTGCTTACAGTAAAAATATCCCAGCCCTTCCAGAAAAGAGGCAGGAAACTACTGCTAAAGTCTGGAGGTAAGGGGAACAGAGATGCTGCGTGCAGTGATGCTTGGATTTGAGAAAAGATAAAAAGGTTCAGGTTTTGCACCCTTTGCAATGAGTGAATAGGGCTTTGCCTGCAGGACTTCCCTTGGTTTCCAGCAAGGGGAAGGAGGACTTCTACCAAAAATATGTTTCTAGTGCAACTATTTTTTAGTACAGATTCTTTAGTCTTCTACAGTTCTAATTATGGACATTCTTTAGACTTCTATAGTTCTAATTATGGAAATATTTAAATTATGTAGTGTAGTGTAGTTTTTCACTTGTGAGTTTAGAAATCTGGTAACCCACACCCCACTCATATCTGCTGAAAAGTCCATTTTGGTCTGGTTCTGGCAAGGGAGGGCTCTCCCTCTGTGAGCTTAGGGAAGGTGAACATCCCTGGCTGGGAGCCCAGAGCCCCCAGCCCTGGCTGATGGTGCAGGTGGCCCAGGCAGCCAAAGCTGTTGGGTTCTCAGGCACCACCTGGGAGCACTGCCCTGCCTTTGCCCAGTGTCAGTGACACTGCTGTCTGTCTGTCTGTCTGTCTGTCTGTCACGGGGCTGAGCTGGGGCTGTGGAGCATTTGAGTCAGCACTAGATGTGTGTTTTATCCATCATCTGGGCTGCTGTCAGCAGCCCTCCTTTCCCCCAGCACCTCGCGCTGGGGATGAGAAAAGCCTCCTAAAGATTATGTGCCTGACAGTTTGCATTGTACTCAAACAATAGTGCTCATATCTGACACCAAGCTTTTTTAAAAATCTTGGAAATAAGCTGATAAGTTTTAAATGTAAAAACAACAATCCAATGCTACTTTTTGAGCTTTGATATTTTTGTCAATTTTTCCCCTTTAAAGGCTAAATTATAAAGGTATTTCAGACATTAATTATGAGTTGTCTGTAGCTTACATAATGGTATTCACCTTTTTTTGGCATTATTTCATGCTGAAATGAAGATAATTCAGAATTATTTCCCTCTACTGGCCAACCTGCTGTCAGCTGCAGGTTGTGTCCAAGAATGCTCATTGCTTATTTCTCTGAGTAATGTAACCATAAAAGTTATGTATTTCAGTATACAAATAATACTTCCAGGTAAAAACAGACATCCAAGACAGTAGAAAAATAAAATAATCAAGGTTTTGTCCTATTGTTTTGCCATCAGTCTGGAGAAACTCTTGCTCCATTGAGGTCACACATGCGTAATGTAGTGGGAGACTTGGCTAGGGTATTTAGAATGGATCAGAGGTTCCCCGTGGTTGTAACAATCACCCTCTGAAGTGAGGGTGTAAGGTGATAAGTCACTGGTAAGATGAGAAGTTGTGTGAACCGCAGCTGGTTTATAAATAGGGAATTAGCGCACATTAGTGGTGTGAATTGTGCCGTTGTGGTGCCCTCGGTGCAGGGCAGAGCCATCCTCTGAGGAGCAGAGGCTGTGGCTCCAGAGGCTCCTGGGCTGTGCTGCTGATTCTCTGTGCAGGGCTAGCTTGCTGAGAGCTTCACCCTGGGTCTGCCCACAGCTTCCTCAGGGAGGGTGGCACCATCTTTTATTTTAAGGGGAAGGCATTGCCTTCTGCTCAGAGCATCTTTGTGCACCTGAGCTGGTTTCCTTTCTGAGGTGCTTGCACACAGGAGGCAGCGGAAAATAGATAATGAGCAGTATTTGCTTGCCCTGATTTGCTGGTCCTGCCATAAAGAGCCCGAGAGTCACTCCTCAGCAGACAGCCCGCATAGAAAAGCTCAGCAAAGGAGTTTCTTCCACTTTAATTTCCAGTCAGATTTTATAACACTAATAAGTTGAGAGAAAGATGGTTCATGACAATGTATCTCCTCTCTGATCATGGCTGCATCTCTCTTAGGCTTTCATATTTAGCAGTATTTTAGTACATTTTCCAACAAATGGCAGAATTAAAAATCACTGCTTAATTTCTAAGAGAAGGTAAGGGAATTTTCTCCCACCCAAACCAGCTCATTTTTTTACTATATATTTTTCTGATGCCTGTGCTAGTTGACAGTGTAAGTGATGACCCTCTATTAATTTTAGTTTGGCCTGTTTTCTGTTGTTTTTCCAAATAAGGTACAGCACAGGAAGATATATAATCTTCAGTGGCCTTTCCCTGGAGCCAGACCACAATGTGGAGACCTGGAAAAGGTAAAGAAGAAATCTGCTAAAGTGTAGGGATACATATACACAGATATACAGATACACATTTTAGGACAGCTTTCAAAATAAAAGGCAATTTTCCCCACTTACCTCAACCATAAGTGTAGTAACCTTTCAATCCTTTTGTTTTTATTTATTCTTTTAATTTCAGTGTTTCCATCAGAGATCATAGTCCCTCTTCCAGCATTTGAAATTGTCAGATGCTAAAGAAGAGGAGATTATGTACAGAGGAACAATTTCCTTGTTGGATTAATATCCATGAATAAATTCATTAGTGTGCCTTAGGGGAGAAAGGCTGAAGGACTGAGTGTTTCCTTGATTACCAGTGGATTTTACCATCAGGGAACATATGGTAATATGCATAGGTATATGAAGATACTCAGCTGTAGCAATTGCTGCCCAGGCTCTGAATCTAATCTGGTCAGGTTTTTAATCCTCTCAAAGTAATTAGGGAATGAATTGCATTCTGTAGTCTTAAAGTATACCTTGGGTATACTCTGTTAAAATAGGACAAGTTGGAATCACCCTACTTCCAGACTTAAGCAGCCTTAATGCACTGGTATTTGGGACCAGCTTTATTTCCAAAAGAAAGAAGGCCTTATTCACAGACTTCTTGTGAAATTAACTTTTAAAATTATTTCAAATATTGGCAAAGTGTTGATAACACTGATTTTTTTTTTTTATTGCCTAGTTTGTCTGTAAAGTCATATTGAGGGGTAACATGAGCAAGAAACTCCAATGAAAAGTTTTAAAGTACAGCTGGGGATTGGTTTTTCTGATGCTGAGCCATGGATTTGGTTTGGCTGTATTTCCTTACCTTCTCACTCTGTGTCTGTCCTGGATAATCCAGAGGCTGCTCTCCTTGTTCTGTGAATGGTGCCAGGTGCAGGGAGCAGAGACTTTCTGAACTGGAGGCATTGGAGAGCAGCAAAGCCCACACTGGACAGAGAATTCCAGATGTGGAACCTTACAAAGCATCTTCTCTCCTTGAAAGTTGTCCCTCCAGAGTGTCTGCTTGTTCCTGTCTCTTCATGTTATGTTTTCCCAGCTAAAAATTGATTTGCTAGTTTGGACTCGTATTTAATCAGCTGCAGATGACATGGTTGTCATGGAAATTATAATTTTCCTTTGAAAAATCTTACCAGTTATGTTAAGGTTTATAAGGACAGGAAAATGAAATTACATTCCAGGTTCTGTATGTACTGTGGTAAACTAGGTCTGATCTGGCCAGCATTCCTCAGGCTACAGAACATTTACCATCCATACACCTTTCCCTGAGGCTTGGCTGCGGCTACAGTAGTAAATATCAGAATTATAATTCCCTATAATGTTGATTGCAATGACTAAATCAGGTGGTGCTGCCAAAATGTTCCTATTCTGTTACCCTGATGTACTGAACTGATGTGAGGTAACATAACAAGGGCTCTGCCCACACAGGAGATTCTAGTGCTGTTTATGGCTGGTAGAATTGCACTAGAGGTACATTCTGTTTTAAAAAAACATGTTTGGATAAGGACATCTGCAATGTGAATAAATAGTGAACTTCTATCTGCCACGAGGGTGAACTGCACCTCTGCCATTAGGACCACATCGTCTTACTAAAATACATATATATATATACATATATATATATATATCCTGTCCTGGTCATTAAATTAGGAAAGACATCAAAGTCATCCCGTGGTTACAATTCACTTCTAGTTAATTCAATTCAAAATTACTCTTTTCAGTTACATTGAGTATCAAACCATCAGACTTAAGACTTCTTGAAGTGACAAGTGCTTTAGACCCCAGCAACAATTTGGGAAACCTCATGTGATAGTACAGTCTCTGTTTTCTAGGTTAGTTATCCCTCTAGTGAGTACAAACGTCCAGTGAGATAAATACATTCCCTGTCTTCAAGAAGAGCCACAAGAACTCCGACAGCACCTGTGTGCAAAAGTAGTCAAGTAAGCTAAAGATCATGAAAGTTTCTCCAAGCCTGTGTGCCCAAAATAGCCCAGGTTCGATATCTGAAATCAAAGGGTTGCTATAAAAAGATGCCTGGATGCCTGTGGAGTATCCACGCCATCCGTCAGGGGGTTATTTTTGGCCTGAGCGTTGACAGTGCCACTTAGAGTCACGGCAGGCAGAGAGGCACTATATACTGAGCTCCAGGAGCCACGCTGCTCCCAGAGCTCTGCAGCCCTCACGTGAGGAGAGCCAGGGCATGTCAGGGTCTGAGAGCTCCCTATCTGGGAGAAGGAATGGTGATTATATAACTGTGTCACTCTTGGTGAAGCCTTCCAAGAGCTGCCTTTCCCAGAGCAGCTCCGAGGCCTGCATGTGGTGACCCTCTGTGTGGGCCACAAGGGCAAGAAGCTGCATTGTTTATCAGCAGGGCAGTGTAAGTGTCACAAGACATGTTCATTACCCACGAGCATGGTTGGAAGGCTCTCTCTTATCACCGCCTTTTTCAACCCCCATACTTGAACTCTGGTGCAGCTGGGGTTTTTCTGAAGAGCTGAAGCAGAAAGCTGCGTTTCCAAAAACAGTTTGTCCACTTTTTTTTGTCCTCGATACCAGTGTATTTGAGGGCTTTGCAACCTTATCCTCAAGAACCCCTGCAAATATTTTTCAGGCAGCAAACTGAGGCCCAGACAAGCCAATTACTTGTTCAAGGTCACAGAGGCAGATGTGACAGTTCCCATAATGTGGCTGTCCTCTGCAGGACTGCCAGCCTCTGACAAGAGGTGTCCCCTGGCAGAAGACTTTAGTCTGACACAGAGGCTGGGAGGATTTATTTTGCTGGGCTTCTGGAGTGGGGTTTTATCCAAATGCCATCTTCTGGCCAGGATGCTCTGCAAATCCAGGGTGCCATTCCAGCATGCTGGGGATGGAGGTGTAAGAGTGGGAGCAGAGAGCTCTGCTGCCTGCTGGACCTGCTCTGCCTGCCTGGGAAAAGACTCGGGGTGATCCCTGGGCTCTGATTTCACAGGGCTTGTACAAGGCTGTGTCTAGGCCTTAGTCTTCTCCCCATTAATTGAAACTAATAAAGTATCCATCTTCACATTCCAATTTCTGGCTGAGGCTGAGGAAGTTGAGGAGGGGCCTCGATGCATAACAAACCCCAACTGATGATGCCACAGAAAATGTTTTGTGTTGCGTATGAGATGTGTATATTCTGCTTTCAGGATATGGAGTTAAATGCAATATTTTTTAAGATCAATAATCTATTTTTATAAACATTCTTGCATTCTCAGTGTAGTCTGAGCCTCCTCATCCATTTATTGAGGCTATATTCAGCTGTTGCTGGTGATGATAACTTTATTCCTGCTCTTCTTTTTGTCCTTTTATTAATTTTTCTAAAAAAGTCTCTTCCCTAAAACAAGGCTTTCCTCAGGAGCCAGCATATCACGTCTTTTTCCACTGGATACATTATGATGAGTTATTTACTATGTCTTGTCAGGATACAGTTTGGTCTGGCTCAGAGCAGGGTTTGAAGAGCCCCCAGTGACTGCACAGATGGTCTGGGAGCTCTGGGGGACCATCAGTGCTCGGTCGTGCTCAATTTACACCTCTCTGTTTCTGGCAATGTGCTCACCACACACAGACACTTTCCACAGGAAAATGTTGGGAAAATGACATGAAACAAAGTCTGTGGGGGATTCCCCTCTTTCCCACAGATTATTAGGCAGACATGGTGTCCTGACCAAGTCCTGTCTTTCTACAGGGCTCTGTTTTCATTTAGAGCTACACTTCTATCTCTTCTGTGTCTCTGGTTTACATAGGATCCTCTTTGAACACGGAAAATTGCATCCAGTCCTTGCATATATCACTCTGTGTTTGTCTCCAGCCTCGATGTTATCATATTTTAAATGATGGGAAAAGCCTAGCTTTCTTCCTTAAGAAATTATTAAATAGACTAATATAAATCTTAGTTGTGTAAATGCAGTGTGCTTCTAGTAAAAATGTGAAGCAACTCTACCAAAATTGGTCAATTAAATGGATTCAAAATCAATTTAACCAAAGGCAAATTAGACTTGAATACTGCTGACAACAAATTTTCTGTTATAGGTTGGTAATGCAAATCACTTTCAGCACAAACACTGAGAAATTTAAATAAGTCTAAAACAAACACCATTAATTTGTGCCTGAATTCTTGTAAAATGAAACCCCTGCCAAGTTTCCAGGGAATGTGTTTGATAAGGATTAGGCATCCTTGTGACCTTACTAAATACTCTCCTAGTGTGGGAATAGATCTTGCACGCTGTGCCCAGTAAGAATAGTAACGCTGCTAACTTTGTCCCAGATAGCTAAAAATGGTCTCCTTCACACCTTGGGGGAGCTACTGCAGGGCCCAGAGGCTGCAGTGCCAGACCCAGCGTGGGAGATGGGAGGTTTGATTCAAAAATGGAGGGCTCTGAGAAGAAAGGGCTCAAATAATGACTGCTGGGTAATTAAAACTGCCTAATCTGGCTCCTTTCTGGCTCTAAAGTTACTGCTGAGGGTTTATGTTGCAGCCCAGGCCATTAATGATGGATAATTGGAGACACGACTGAGGAGCTCACACTGCCCTCTTTCCACAGTTAGTTGACAGAAAAATGGCACTTCCCAGGTTAAAATTTGAGTGACACTAAAGGTGTAGGTGACATCACTAAACTAAAATACCACCCAAAAGCCCTTCCACATCTAGAAACAACCTCCTTTCTTCTTTCCCCTCTTCCCATTATTTTATATTTTTAATGCACCGAAGAGCTGCAGAACCTAACAGGCAGGTAGAGGGATCTGAATGCTGCATAATTAAGAGTTTGATATGAAATTTTGTTAACCTCCAGTTTCTAAATCAAGCACAGAAGTTGGGCTTTTTAATTCTAGTTGTCTAAGTTCTGCTTTGCAGCACATTTAAGACATTTCATGAAATGTTACAGTTAAGCCCAGGTATATTACTGAGCCAATTATGGAAGATGACTGTGCAGACTCTGTAGCTGTATTTTATTGTTAGACTACAAAGTTCACTTCATAATGAAGAGTGCAATTTGTTCTTGGATTGCTTAGCTAACCAGCAAACCAGTGAAGAGAGTTTCACTCTTTCACTGTCTAAAATACAGTAGGACATCCCATCAAGAATCCACTTTTGAAATTAATGAAGGTTATAAAGTCTGACAGAATGCACTGACATGAAAGTGATCATTATTGGTTATGTTTTTGAATAGACTTGGCCCAAGCTTGTGTCTCTATTTGATGTTTCAGTGAAAACCTGTGATGACTCAGTGATAAAAATCTTTTTAATAGAATTAGGAATCTACTTTGCTTTTGACAAAACCCAGACAAATTTTCACAATGGTTCTTCTTGAGCCTGACTCTCACAAATTCCTGCTTCAGGAATGACAAGCCATTTGAAAATTAAGAATAAGCTCTGCCAATTGACCTATTTCAAAGCATAAGACTACTTCAAGTTTACAAGGTACAAAGGAAAAGAAATAGATGCAGGTGTTTACAGTGTATTTGCCTTGAAAACATGAATGTTGAGTGAAATATGTATTTCACTTTTGTACCCATGTGGCTGTCCTGCTAAGTTGCTTTTCTTGAGGATTATTAGGTTTTTAAATGTCACTGAAATATTTTAAGTCCCAGATTTATTATTTCATTTTTCAATATGAAAGTGTAAGACATTTGTAATGTTTGCAACACAAAACAATATTTTACTGAAGGTTCCTATCCCGTGGCTGAATGGAGAGCAAGGTTCTGTATTTTGTCAGAAATTGGAAAGCATTTTGTTGCTTTCAAGGAATTTAGATGCAGGTTTAAAATATTGACATTAAAATATTGAAATTCAGGTATTCTTGTCCAAATTTTTCACATTCCCTCACACTTTCTAAATTATACTGTCTCAAACATCAGAAAAATCTCACTTATCAATCAAATGAGTGATTTATGTTGGGTTTTCAGGCTAAAATTAAAATTTTGGGGTTTTTTTTAAAGATATAAATTATCAAAATTACCTGGCAAACAAAACAAAATGAACTTCTTCATTGTATGGAATCTATCCCAATTCACGTCAGGTTTTTCCGCAGCTTTAGCTGCAAGACGCTCATTCTGCTAACAATGGGCTTTACAAAATATTGCTTGAGACACACCAGGCTATGCAGATATAATTTCCCACTGGAGTCTGCAGTGTTCTGGGAATCCTTGCATAATCTGTTGGGGGCTGTAAATAGCTCAGGCACTCGATGGCAGGGAAGTGTGACTCGTTAAAGTCACCAAGCGCTCGCCACAGCCCAGCTGCCCACACCCAGAGTGCCCTGCTGGGGCTGCCAGCGAGGCTCCTGCAGCTGCAAGGTGACTTTTCAGGCTGTGGGGAGCAGGGCAGTGTGGTCGTGATGGACCCTATCTAGGGGCCTGATCCACTAAAAGGCTCTATAGTCATAGATTTGCAGATTCAGAAGGCTTAGGATTTATTGTTTCATGAAAGCATAACAAGCAAGCAAGCCAGTAAGGTGCAAAAGCAAAAAGTAAAAAAGCTTTTCTCTCTCTCCAGCCATGTTAGCTGAGAGATTGTCTGTGTCCGTCTGTCTGTGAATGGAGCAATGTACTCAAACAAAATCTAAGATATAGATTCTCATTGGACAAGGAGAACACTATTTTCAAAACATCATTTCATGTTTACATTCTTTATCAAAAACCTTCCTGAGGACATGCAAATGTTCACTGAACTGTTCTCTTTAGAAAGTGAGAAGTTTTACAACTTAGGACAACTTAGGAACACTTAGGACAACTTTTTCAGGCTTGCTGCTGGATTTCTCTAGGATCCACTAAATGTCAGCCCCACAGGGCAGGAAGGAGGTTCCTGAGTAACTGGTCCCAGTCGTTCTCTCCAGTGTGGGATATCCCAGAGCGGGATCAGGGTGACTGCCCAGGAGGGGCTGCAGGACTTCCCTCAGCGATGGGCTCTGTCCAGTCCCTTCCATAGAACAGCTAAGCCTTTGCCACTCAGAGGGTAATGAGGACATAATTAATGAGCAACTGTAGCTTCACCCTGCTTCTGGGTGCTGTTCACAGCCACTGATAGATGGTAGAGGTGTCAGGGCTCCCTGTGGAGCCCACCCCAGCCACCAGTGCCCAAGGGAAGGCACAGCTCCAGGAGGAGGATTCCATCCCTTTCCTGGTTTCTCATGCCAGTCTTGCCAGACCTGGTGGCAGGAGCAGGGAGAGGAGACAGCAGCAATGCAAGAACCAGCCCCTGAGTCTGGATTTCTGTCTGGTTGATGGCTTACCTGCTTCCTTTGTGTTTGTTAGGTGCCAGTGTTTGAAGGGCATTTTGGAAGAAGGTGGCTTTTTTCAACTTTCTCAGATCTGTGATCTCAAGGTGTTTTCTGTCTTAGGTCTGTTCTTGTGAATCTTTCTGAATCTGCACAAATGGCTTGCTTCTGCTGTTACTATGGAAATCTCTGAAATACAGCTCCATTTTGTGCCATTTCACTCTCTTTGTCCGTGAAAGACAATTGCTTCTTCTCATTACCTTCTGTGAGTCATCACATTCTCTAATGTCAGGCCATCAAATAATGGCAAAAGTCTACACTCCCAACAGCTGAAATGAAAAAATCTCTTTCTTACCTATTTTCTCCACAGTATCAAAAGACCTAATCCTAAAAGTTGCTGAAGTATAAATCAAATTGGAGGATGACAGAGAGATGGGCAAGCGGAAACTCATTCCCGTATCCCGGCTTTCTGAAGGTTTCACTGAAATAACCAGATTGTAAAAGTAAGAAAAGAGCAGAAGAAGGGCATTTTGGGTTTCTGTCACCCTCTCTGAATGAGGGGAAGTGTTATTTTGTAGCTGAACCATTACTGGGAGGCAGCCTCTCTTGGGGATTTACAGCGAGATCATCACAGGAGGGGAATCCTGAGCCTGACATTTATGTCCCAGCTCCAGTGCACCCCTCTCCTTCCCTGCCAGGAAAATCTTGTGTGGCTGCACCACTTGTCTTAACTATTTCTATTTTAATGGGCCTCTTGAGCTCCCTGGCGTTGGTTTTACTGAGAGCATTGCTCCTCACGTTGGTGCACTTGGGCTCGAATCCAACTCGAGCGGGAACAGGAGACCTTTCCTGAGAACTGCAGGACTCAGTGGCGTTACAAGATACATGGAAACTCCAAAAATAATTTTGGAAGCAGTTTCCAGACTCATCGTTGCAACTGGGAAGAATTTTGGTATCTTTCACAGCTCAGCGTTACTTTAATAAAGTGCAGAGAGAATCAGCCACGAATTTGAAGTGACTCCTGTAAAAGTCCCACCTCTAGAAAGGAGAGCTTGTACATAAAGCACAGTTCTAAGCTAGCAGGAAAGAGTCATTAAAGAGATGTACAAGTTTACTCCTTAATTGGGTATGATTTGCAATTTTTAAAAAGAAATAAATACTTCATTATTTTGAAGGTTTGGATGCCCCGAGAAACATTTGTAGAACCATTATTAGCAATGGCCCTTAAGTTTGAACTGTCAGCTCTCTTCCTTAGATCCAATCTGTTCCAAACCAGAAAAGAAGCATTTTTGATGAATTCAGTAAAAATAGCAGACAACAGGCACCTACTTATTTGAGGCTGGCTAGAGTGTCAGGCACTATTCAGGTTTTATATCCAGACACACATTTTCTGGGGACTTTGAATCTGTTTTCCACCAATATCCAGAAAGGGTAAGAACTTAAATAGAGACTAGGAACCAGATCCAGAAAATCTTCACCAGGCCTTCCCATGGTACACACTGAATTTTTCCTTCTGTCTTTTGTCAGTGCCTCTGGAAAACCTGCAGACAGCAGAAACATCTTACACTCTGGAGGTCACTGTCCCTGGAATTTCTTAGACACGATGGTAAAAATGGTCTCTTTGAGGACAGTAACTTCAATCACTGGATTCCCACTGAATGAAATGAGTCCAATGATTTTTTCCCAGATTTGCCTTCTGAGATAAGGAAGAATCAAATAAAGCCCTAGGAGAGCTCCACTGAACTCGTGGAAGTTATAATCACTGACAATCATTTTCTGTGTAGCTTAGCTTCTTATGAAAATAAGATTTATATTATCATGCTATTAGCAATAACATCATTCTATTTCCCTGGAGATGCTTTATGCCCATGGGATAAATTTAGCCAAAGCTGACAAAAAATGTGAAAGTCTGATTCATAATTAGGTTCCAATAAAACTGAAGGCTGTGCAGAAGAGAAAATCTGTGCTAAGTGAGGGGAGGAGAGGGACACCCTGAGTGCCACACTCTGCTCAGCAGGGCCAACAGGCCAACCCACAGGCAGGGACATTCTAGAACACATGGAGAGAAATGTGTTAATGCAGTGACTTAGGTGAGTTTTTGTGGAGATAAAGAACACAGAGTGATGGAAAGCAGCCCTCTCGTCATTTCCAGGGCTCGCAGAAGAACTTATCTTCCAGCAGTGGAGATTTCAGAAGGTTGGAGACCTGCAAAGGTGGTGGAATTCTTCCCCAGAATTACGCTTTGACTCTTAGCAATAAACCAGTTTCGTCAAGCAGTAAAAGCTGCTTTTGAGAATTTGACACAGAAGTTTATCCTCAGTAATTTGGGCTTCCCTTTAGCAAGGCACATGCATATATCCTGAAATATATATTAGCAGTAAACAGTTTTAAGTACCTTGCTGTAAAGGATCCAAATACTATAAAAAGGTGCACGCAATATTCTTCACTACAGAATAATGGATCCCCTGAATTACTATAATCTTGATTCAAGCAGCTTTACAGAAATGGTTTTTTTTAAGATCTTGGTAGAAAACCCAAAGTCCTTTTAAACTCCCATCAAGCTGTATCCTTGGCAGAAGTCAATATCTTGGCTTGACGTGCAGTATTGGAAGTGTGATTCCCAAAATAGCCTGTGGCTGCCAACAGGCTGGTATCTGACTGGAACAGAATCTTTTCCATTTTATCAGGCATATGATTTTTCAAAGAAGCTCAGTTGGTTGCTGTAACCACATGAAAGGCTTCCTGCATAAGGCAGGAATGGGCACTAAAATTCATTACTGCTAAAAGAGACCAGGGTTAACCAGGGTTATTGAAACTAAGTCTCTCTTTTTGGTGCTATTATACCCAGCTTGGGGAGTTGGCATCACATTTATAGTACATTAAATCTTTTTGTGTTTTACTGAGTGTCTGTAGCAATGGTGACATCAGAGATTGTCCCTGTCCCTTATCAGTTCTGGCTGTGCTCAGGCTGTAGTTCGCCCATTTGTAGCAGCGCCCGAGCCAGAGTGGATTTCTTCTTTCACTCCATGAGCCATTTCTAAGAAGCTCCTGTACTCTTCAGAAGTATTGTTTGGCTTGTATTTAGAAAGGAAGACCAGATCCTTGATAAGTAGCCCAGTTAATTCCTCCAGTTGCCTGTGTTTAGACCATGATCAAACCATAAACAACCATTTCATCTGATTTTTCAGAAAAAAAAGCATCTGTAAGTTAACAGAAACCTCTAATGGACATGAGAAGTCAAACCCCAAAAGCTGTGTATTTTAACAGTCTTAATTTGTATCTCATCCCCTTTATTTCACCTTTCTGTGTTCTGCTGTTATGACTTTGGGGGAAGTGTTGGTTCCAGAAAGCTCTCAGGGCTGTTGCAGTGCTTCCCCCAGCAGAGCAGCAGTGCTGCAGCTGCACAAACTGGGAGTGCTTGGGTGCCAGTGCCCCACTCCTGCATGCCTGTGAGAGTTATAGGGCTGGGGGCACACAGGAAAAGGGGTTGGGATTGAGCTGATCATTCCTTATCATTTTGGGATTGTCTATTACTTGGAAACAATAATATTCAAATCTTATCCAGAGAGCAAAACTCACTGGGAGCTTGCTTACCCTGAGTAGCTTTAAAACAGATTTAAGTGTAAAGTACTTGCAATAAATTCTTCTGAAAAGAACAACATGCATTTCAGTGAGGTGAAAGGGGACTCACCTCCTGAATTTTTCCTTATTTTGGCTGCTTCCAGAAAAATATTTCTTCTAAGGGCCAATCTCCTTGGGGAATCCTTAGGTAGGGAATCTCTGTGGACGTCACTGTGAGCACAGGCAGCAAGTGCAGCCCCAGGCACCTGCTCTCAACCCAGCTGGAACCCTGTCCCAGGGATTTAGTGGGAAAATCCAGGTGAATAGGCTCTTTGGGAGACCACCAGCTACGACAGAGATAAACTCACGATAAACACACAAATAGGCCATCTTATAATCAATAAGTTTCTGGTTTTTTTGAAAGGATCCTTTTCAAAATGTAAACATGCAAAGAGTTTACTTTGTTAAATCAGTGTTTCTTGATGTACAGAATAACTTTACTGGGGGAATGAGAAAATTATTGAGCTGTTACATGGTTCATTTGTACACTGACATGTCACTGTGTTTCTTGAAGGTTCCTAACTGATAGGAAGGAGCAAAAGAAATAATTTTAGGTTAAATTCAAGAAGGTACCTAACATAGAGAGATGTTTTTTGAATGTACCAACATTAACCTTTTCAACTTTGGTGTTTTGAGGGTTTTTTTCTGGTGTTATTGAAAAGTGAAGTTTTCAAAGGAAATTTTGTGCAGCTGCAATGCTGCTTTTATCTGTTCTGCATGATATAAGGAGAAATTTTCACTTTTGACTTCAAGGAAAAACTGGCATTTGAGGCTTGTTCCATATATGAGATTATTGGTTCAAAGAGTACCTCCTTCAAGTAAAGTCACTCACAAAATAAACGAAGATGTTGTAGTATTTTTCTTTTCACCTGAAAAACAAATCTTACTGCTTTAACACATGTATATTATGCTGTAACACAAAAGGACTTCCTTTTTGTGTCTGTTTAAACTCCACAACATATTTATGTCCAAGTATCTTCACAAACAGCTCCACTAAGTTCATACCCACTTAGTTGCATTTATGCAGGTAATTTATGTTTTGTAAAAGCAACGTATTGGATAATTCTTATCTATATCCTAAAATCAGATAAATAAAGATTTTTATTGAAAGATGTTAAATAAAGCCATTAGAGAATGGGGGTAGAATGGACAGAACCTCCCCCAGCAAACAGGCAGGGGCATGGACAGGGCCATCTCAGAGAACAAATAATGTGCATACAAATGGGCTTGTAATTACTCCAAAATGGAGATTTATTAGCAGCTGGAGACTAAGGCATTCTAGAAAATCAAAGAGAATTGTTCTAGGAAGCCTCAGCTTTTCACCAGCTTCATCCCTCAGCCACACGACAAGAAAAGTGCACTGTGCCTTTCCTCAGCAGTGTCCTTAGGGATTGTCAGTGCTGGGGACTAAAATATTCCAGGGTCACCTGTTCTGAACTTTCACTATCATATTTGAAAGCTTTTCTAATGTCTAACCTGAACATTGCTGGGGTTTTCTTTTGTTGCCATTAAATCTCCTATTTATTTTCCTGCCCATCTGGGGAGTATTTTGTTGTTTTCCCAGTTTTCATTTCTTTAAGCAAGGCAATCCCATTTTGTTCATTTTTGCACAGAATTTAAAAGACCCTTCATTGTAGATCTCCTCTGAATTTTCTTAAACTCAACAACAGCTTTCTTGAAGAATGGCCCCCAAAACTGGGGCCCAGAAATTGCACCATTGCAAAGTGGAGTGGAAAGTTCCTTCACTTTCACTTGAACCTCTCAGGCTGCCCTCTCCCATTTCTGGGACTGCATTAGCAGTCTTGGCTCCCTGACTCATGTCCAGCTTGTGAGTCACTGAGACTCCCAAGTTCAGCATTAATGTTCCCTCATCATTTATTCCCCATCCTTTATTTTTGCAGTTGACTATTTCTGTTTGGACCAGTATAGCACTTCTTGCTATTGACCCGCGTCTCTTTTCAGACATTTATTTTCCAAATTTATCCTGAGCACTTGCAGGCTCAGCTTACTGGCATTTGCAAATTTAATAAGGAGACTCTCTATTCCATCTTCCAAGCCAGCACTGAGAGCACAAACAGGATTTTTTGGGACAGAATCAAGCACAAGTCCTTCAGTTTTCTCTGAATCACTGAATGTTGCAGTCTCAATATCCTTTCCTCAAACACATCCTGCAGGAGCTTTGTCCAGAGGATACTTCCCTGTGTGGATGTTCCATGAGACAGCAGCCAAGGCTTTACTGGAGCTCAGACATTTGACTCCCACTGCTTTGTCTCCATTCCCAGGGCTGGGTGTCTTTGAGAGAAGGGAATTAGATTATCTTGGCAGAATTTATGCTTGATAAATCCATGATGCCTGTGAATCTTTGGGTTTCCCACACACTTTTATAAAATGTTGGAAAATATGTCAGTATTTTCAGGAATTTTAATTAATGAGTATAATTTATAATTCCCCAGCTGCTAACTGCTTCACTCTTTCTTAGAATAAGAGCTGTGTTTCTTTTTCTTTTTCCCCTTGGTACCCTTGTGTAGCATTTTTGAAAGAGAATTATACAGAGCTGCAGAACTGCTTCAGTTACTTCATTAAATAACCAAGGATGACAGAGTTCTCCAAGCCCATATGAAAACTCCCTAATCCCTATTTTTCCCCTTCTAGGTTACGATCCTACCCCTCCCTCACTGGTACTAGTTATGGCCTCTGCTATTGCAACCAATCTTTTTTAAAAGAGTGATGACAAAAGCTAATAAACACCCCAGTCTTTCCCAGAGCTGCCATTTGTTGATCTGTTCCAAGGCAAGTACAGAGATTTCCCTTAGACTTTTTTTTGCAAGAAGTGTGTGGGTCACACTGGCTCCCACTGCAGGAGATTCCATTCTGGGAGATATTTTTACTGCTATTTGTTCAGATTTCTTCCAGTGCAGTTAGAGAAACTGTTTCCTTTTTGTCCTCCAGTGCCTGAAGCAGTAAAAATTTGAAAATCTCTTTAGTCAATGCTAGCAAAAAATGTTTGTCTTAAATAGAGAACATAATTCAACAGGTATGATTTATATTATTTCTAAAATGTGGCTTTACTTTAGGCTACATTGTACATAAGTACTTAATTATACAATTTTCAGGTTACAGACAAAATTTTTCAGAGAGAATTAGGAAGCAGAAATTAGGAGATGTTCTTCAGAGATCATGAATTTAATCACAGGGCTACTCACAAGAATCCAGATGCTCAAGTAAGAGTCACGTGGAGGATGGAAACGTATTCATCACTAGGCTAATGGCATCTTTAATTGCTTTCCTTACTTACAAACAGAATTGAATTGGTGGAGAAAATTACAATTTAGCTCTGTTTATACCATGAACAAGTGTAGATCGTATTTTATTTATTTTTAACAAGATAACTTCCTAGGAGCATATCTCCTATATTCTCTTATACCCTGGGAGACACATCTTAAATTCTCCAATATATCTCAAAATATAAAATGCAATTTTATATATATAAAATATAATCTATGTCCCTTTTCTATAAGAGCTTCAACTGGTGTGGAATTTTGACTGGCTTCAAGGCCAGATCTATTCCTAACATTTTGGCCTTGATCTCAGGAGCAGACTTTAAATTTCCAGTGCTGCAGCAGAGTTTGGAAGAGGAGCAAAAGGGATCTGGAGGGTCCCATGGCGAGCAGGCAGCTCTGTGCTGGTTTTTAGGGCAGTAGTGGGAACGAGCTGGATCTCCCACACTGAGTTGCAAGAGAATTCATTCTCTTACAGGCAGGGGGGATCTTCTCTCAAATTCAGATTCCACAGCTCTGACTCCCCTTCCAAACGATGTCCCTTCTGCCTGTTCACCCTCAGAACAGAGAAGAGTTTCCTTTTCTGTCCTGACAGGTTCCTGGAGAGGACAGGTGGTGGTGGTGCCTCCTTTTTGGGTAAAGGCAGCTGCTCAGGAAGGAGGTATGGAAATGTGTGTTATTCGTTCTTTTTGCTTTAAATATGTCAGAGGGAAAGAGCTCAAGACTGATTTCCATATTCTCTATGCTACAGAGTTGTTCTATCTTTATGCCTCTCTCTGAAAAACAGGGAAAACTAAAAATATCAGGCATCTCCAGATGGCTGAAAAGAATTCAGAATCACTGTTTTGGTGCTGGTTTTCAATTAAGCCCAGGTTTTATTTTAGGTACCAAAGGCCTAAGGTTTTATTTTAGCCTTGGATCCTCCAAGGTTTATCTTCCTAAACCCCATTTGACTTTCAAGACAGTTTAACGAGAGTTAAGTGCCAAGTTATTCTTGTCATTCTGGGCAAGTGAAGTCTTTGATTTACTCTGGCACTCAGTTTTGAGCAAAACACCCTTGGCATTTTGCAAGATCACTCCTGGAGTGGCAAGGTAGGGACAGAAAAATGTGTTTTTTCTTCCCTGTTTGATTGCCTATTATGATTTTTCTTCTGTTTTCAGAGTTCTTGTTCTTCAGTTACATGAGCACCTCCTGCCTCTGGAACTTGACTGCTCAATGTACCCTGGATTAGCTTAGGTTACTGCTTCCCTTCTGAGTTGTATATGTACTGTTCCCTTGTCTTTGCTGTCGGGCAAATGCTAAAAATAAGAATTCGCTTATCTAATTTGTATGGATCTTTACAGTGTATGTGATTTCTCTGTCTCCTTTCCCCTCGAGCAGTGGACAGATTTTCCAGGCCTTCTCACTGTGGCCTCTACATTCATTGCTGTCACAAATCCTAGGATTTTTCTTTTCAATGCTGTCATGTCAAAATAAGACACCACAAATATTTCCATGGGGAATACTCAGAGATTATAGCTCCTGCTTGTTCTGATTGAGCTGTGCACCTACTAACTCTGTTCTGATTATATTTGTTTCATGTCCTGGAAATCTAATTAACACCTCGCAAAATTGTTTATGGTAAGCATGCCTAAAAATGTGCTTACACCTGTGAAGTGATTTTTTTGTATTTCTTTGTACTGGATGGGTAAATTTTACTTGGTGTCAGCTGAATAACTCATATGACAGAAGAAGGATCGGGGTAAGCTCCCCTGTGCTGACAGCCCCTATGCTAAAAGCTTTGCTAGAGATGCCATCTCGGAGAAAGATCAGATTATTCTGCCTTCAAGCCTGTCCTGTCACTGCCCATTCCACCAAAACAGATCAATATAAGTTCCTACTTGTCAACTGCAACATTGCTTTTTGCTTTTTGGAAAAGCAACTGCAGTTCAGAGGTCACCAAACAGTCTTTTTCTAGTCCGGTTTGGATTTAATCAGAATAGGCACAAATTTCAATTATCTCTCTGATGAATCAGTGGAGTTTTAAAAGGTCACCTCGGGATGGCACTTTGGGATACAGAGACAGTTGTTTAAAGTTACACAGACACAGCTCTGTCTGTACCCTTGCAGATACCTCAAATACACAGCCAGTTTAATTCAATATCTGATACAAAATCTGGTGTTTGCAATGCTGAGTGTGTGTCTCAGGAGAGCCTTATCTGTACATCCCCTATGAACTCTGATCAGGAAGAAAGGTCACACACCCTTAGAAGCTCAGAGGTGGTAGGGAGCATTAAAAATGTACCCTCTCTTTCTTCTTTTTTGGATTTGAGCTGAGGAAATTATATGTAAACCCCCAGAGCAGTAAGGTCTGTTTTGGCAGTTTGGAAGTCCTTTGTATGAGGTCTCCAGCTGTGGAACTCTTTTACCACCCAGCAAACACAGCAGAGCAAGGTCAGCTATCAGGTGGCAGTGCTGGCTTGCAAGGGCACAGGGCTGAAATGGTCAGAGAGGGCTGGAATTCTTGTGAATATAATAAAATCTGCTCTGAGACCAGTCAAAATAAATAAATTTTAAGAAGGGCTGCACAAGAGGAATAAACACACTGTGATGTGGAGGAGAAGGTAAGCAGGGCTGAGGGAGGATCCCAGAGGACCCCAGCCTCAGCCCAGGCAGCGTGGGGAAGGCAGGGATACTGCAGATATTCTGGGGTTTTTTAGAGCTGTAAAGTTAAGTGACTTAACAAGCATTTGTGCACCTATCTACTTCCATGATTATGTCCCCTCACGGTTCAGATTTTGCCTGTGGAGGAGCAGACCTGGTACTGAGTTTGAGTAAGAAGCTTTTGCTTAGCAAATGCATCAGATATATCATGAACACCAACACCCACACATACCTGGAGCCTACCTGGGTCAAAAGCATTTTAAGAGCATAGGAGAGACTCATTTTAGCACCAAGTTTAGTAGCCATCTGGCAAAACTGTTATTTTGAGAGTAGCTCTTTAGCCAGATTCTGACCCAGCCACACCACTATGGATACACATTCATTTCCAAGGCTCTGGATCTGCCCCGTGAGTTCACTGTCCCTGAAAACAGTTTGGTCCTTCTCGTTCAATCTCAGTTTTATTCTAGGATATGTCAGATTCCCTGAGGGAATAATGAAACATCTCAGACATCTGGCATGTCTCCTCTCTGACAATGATACAGGGGTAAAGTAGGTCAGTGTAGTTTAGGGCTGATTTTGAATCTATGAGATAGAACACGCTGGAGTTTTTCTGATGCAGGAGACTGAATCCTAGGGACATAAAGATCAGTTATTACAGGCAAGATGTAGAGAGAGAAAACAAAGCTCTAAAAAAAGAAATTCAGGAGTTTCTAAAGCTGCAAAACCAGACAAGATTAAATAGATCAAATACTTTAAAGTAATTCAGTACAGTGTTGACTGCTCTTTACAAATGCTTGAAAGGTGGTACAATTTTGATAAAACAGTAAAGGACAGTATATAGTGTATATGCCAGGAGGGTGTACAACACAAAACTTACACTTATCTTCTGGACAGTGCTCTAAAATACAAGAATAACCAAAGAAAATTTTAAAAAGTTAAACCTAAGGACCAGGTCCTGTCAATAACATCTGGAGTTGTCTGCAAGCACATATAGCTTGTAGTGTTTAAAAGGTAGATAAATCACTATTCTTAACAGCATGAGTTTTTCTCTTTAAATAGATAATTAAATCCTGATTCCAGGAAATCTAGTAGCAACTTTTGGAACCATTTGAAATTATCCATAGCTTGCAAGATAATTTCTGAAGGTATGTCTAAAGGAAGAGTTTAGCCTATTCTCATGACAGACACAGATCTTTTAAAAAAATCTGTTTCATGAAAAAGTACAAGAAGAATAGCCAGTAGCTGGAATTATGTCAAGGTCTACAACAGAATATTTAATTTGGCTTCAATGAAGGGGTTTGGATTTATCATTTGTTGTTAATCTAGGCACTCTGCTTGTCCTCATTTATCTTCCCTTCAAAGCTACTGAGAAGAGCTACAGAAATGCGTTCAGCACATTGTGGAAACAGTCTATGCTCACAGCTAGTAATGAAGAAATAATGTAATTAATTGCTGTTATGTAATGGCACTTGGCAAATTAATGTGAACTGCTACATGGTAAATAAACCCATGTGCTATTTCTGGAGCACCACTTAGAAATAGCTTGACCAAAGGCCTGGAGCATCCAGACATTTGGCTGATGGGTTTTTACACAGAAAACATTGCCATCAGTGGCTGTTGGTAGAAGGGGTTGTGAGGAGCACCTGGAGATGAAGAGCCTGTGTTTGCCCAGCTGCCCCAGCACACCCTGCAGCTCCTGAGCCCCTGCCAGCTCTGCCAAGCTGGTGGTGCCATTCCAGTAATCCCAGCAGCTCCTGGGATGCAGTGAGGTGTCTGAAATGAGGCCCCAGAGCACAGGGGCACAGCACCAACAAAATCTCCCTTTCCAGGGAGCTCCCAGGCAGGGCCACGGTGCTCCAGCGTGTGGATCCTGGGAGCTGTCCTTTGGAGTTGACAATCTGGGATGTTTTCCTGTGCACTCCTTTCCCCCACACGAGGGAATCTCCCCGCAGCTGCAGCCCATGAGGCACAGTCTGTGAGTGTGGGGTGTCCCTGAGCTCACAGCCACCCCCAGAGGCACCCAGAGCCCTGGGGCTGGGGCTGGGGAGGGGGTCCTCGAGCACTCACTCCCAGAGCTGTGTGGGATAACCAGGATCCCCTGGCTCAGACAGGGAACTCCCACCCGTGTGGGGAGCTCAGAGCCAGCAGCTCAGGACTGAGGCACAAGCTCTGGGTGTCCTCCCTGGCTCCTGGACATCCCCTGGAGATCCTGCACCAGCAGAGCCTGGGGATGGGAGCCAGCCCTTGATGTTGTCATCCCCACCTTTGTCCTAAAATCTAAACCAAAATTAACCTTTTTGGTTTTGTAAATGGGTCAACAAACCAATATCTGTCTCCTGTAATGACTAAGAGATTCGGGTAACCTCTCTGTCTTCATTTGAGAAATTTTATAGTAGATTAAATTATTTGTTGCTATTACTACACACATGTATTACAAACTGAATAGACCAAAGTATTTTGAGGGGATGGATTTTATTTTTTTAATTAAAGCTCTTACAACCTTTCCAATATACTACTTTAAAATTTTTCATCTACCCATTTACCCTGATTTTTAAATTCCCTCTTCCTTTCTAATTTGTATAACAAATCCCAAATAACAAATTTAAACTGCTATTTACAAAATGCAATGAGTGAGTTGGGGCTTTAGCTGATTATGAGCTAAAATTTACTCAGTTTTGAATCTACACTTTTAACCACTAATTGTTTCTTTGCTGTTAATCCTATTGTGAACAGAAAACCATCTGCATTGGTAAGAAAAGCAACTGGGGAAATCTGATTTTACACCGGGGATCCACTAACTTGTGATGTGATGTCTGATTATTTGTTTTTGACTGCTTGCTTTTTCATGCTGATAACTCCTTCCCTTTGGGATGCTCGGATTGACTCACCAGAAATTGCCTGGAACAGCTTATAAAGCCATAACACCTGAATTTTGGGTGGCATCCCTGGGCAGGGGTGGGGTGCTGGCAGCCCCCTGTGGCTGAGGGGATGGGACTGGTGTTGGGTGCAGGTGGGTCCAGGGGGAGGGATGGGGATGGGATGGGGATGGGGATGGGATGGGGATGGGGATGGGCATGGGCATGGGCATGAGCATGGGCATGGGCATGGGCATGGTGCCACTGCCCAGCCATGGCCCCTCACATGGCCTGGCTCTCCCGAGGGCTCCAGGGGTCCCTGGCAGGGGCTGCTGTGTGACCTGCGTTGCCTTTCACTCATCTGAAATTTAAAAGCCAGACTTGGTTAAGGGAAAAAGGGGTTTTTTTTACCTCGGTATTTATTTAAGGATCTTCAAAGGTGCGCCTTTGCTCGGTCCAGGTGGGATGTGCCAAAATGCACACACACGATACGTCCCGTGTACAATTTATAGGCCTTGAAAATTAACATATCTATCAAAGATTCCCCAAGGAGAGTCTCAAATGAACCCCCCATCCTGAGGAATCCCCCCCTGGATGGGCCTATCTCAGTTTGCAGGATGTTCTAGGGAATATCTTGGTTTTTCAGGATAGCACAGGGCTTTCTGGCCTCCAGGATGTTTGATGTCCTGGATTAATGGAATATTGGGTCTAAACTAAGTTATCTGACTTAAGGAATTACAAGTAGGTGGGCTAAAGGCACTAAGAATACATAAAAGCTGTATAAAAGGATATATAAAAGGGGTGTGAAAGAAAAGGCAAAAATCATCGTGGCATCCCCTGGGCACCCAAATGTTCAAATCACCCCTGGCCCAGGTGGGACTCGGCCCTGGGAGCTGCTGCAGGCAGTGGTGTTGCCTTGTCTATGGAAGGGTTTCAGCAGGAGGAGGGAGGGGAGCGAAGGGAAGGATGGAAGCAGCCCTTGGCACTTGCCTCTGTTTTTCCACAGTTCTGCTGCCCTTTCTGGGAGTGCCAGGGACCCCTGGCCAGCTGGAAGGGAACCTTACAGTTCCTTTCTCAATGCCTCCCTAATTCAGCATTCTCTTTAAACGAGTGCTTGGCCAAAGGACAGGAGGAAGAGAAGGCACAAGGGCAGTTTTCCTCCTCAGGGTTTGCTAATCATCTGTGAGATTGATCTCTGTTATACAAAAAAGGTTTGCTCAGACCAGTCAATTGCTCAGTTTTAGAGACTGACTTGGAAACTCTCAACACAGATGCAGAATTTTCTTTAATCTTTGAAACTGAGATTTTTTCCTGAGCTTGAATGCAGAAGTAAATCCAGCTCTTGGTTCCTATCGCAGTGGTGCTATGACTTGCATGTAAACATTTGAAAGTACAAAATCTAGAGACTTTGGGGTTTTTTTTGCATTTAAATTTTCATTTTTTATTTAAATGTCATGCAAATGAAATGCAAATATACCGATATAAAATATATCAATATGTAAATATGTCAATGATCTATCTTGAGAATTGCTTTCTTGTGACAGTTCTTGTGGCCACAGGAAGACTTTGCTTCAATAACTGAAGTAATTCTGCCCCTCTGGTGCCTTGCACACAATATTTATAGAGTTGTTTTTTCTCTGAGGCATTTTTGGAGTATTCCCCAGAACAATGTCTCCTTCTCATGGCTTCTTCAGGTAAATTCCAAACTAAAACACTCTGGCTTGAATAGAGAATTCGACCAGTGAGGTTCATAGTTGTTAAGTGGTGTGGGATCAATATTTTGTCTGAGGGCACGTTTCAAAGTGATTTTGGGGTTTTCTTTCTAAAAGGATTACTTTGATCTATTGAGGATGTACTTGTTTTGAGAATGTGTGGTGAGGGGTCAGTCTTTATTCCTGTGCTATTTTTATTCACATTGTGGCTGTTGGGACTCCAGCTGTAATCCAGGATTCCCTCTGTGCCAGGCACAGAATGAAAACACACTGCCAGCCTCAAAATGTGAGGTATTTTAGTGACTTTGCTGTTTAACATTACTGGATTCCTATTTATTCCTATTTTTGTACATTCTTACTCTTTCTTCTGCTTTGCGTACTAAATATGGGCTTTTTGGTAATCTTTTTACCCAAGAATTCCTGATCTCTAATTCCATGTGTGATATTCACTTTGTGCAGGCAGAACTACTGACTCATCCCATTCAGTCCAGGGAACAGTCTCACCTCTCAGAACCCATGCACTGTCACCACATTACGTGGACAGAAGAGAAGGGCTCCCTTGGAATAGGCTGTGACCACCTGAAACACCTGAGCAGTTGTTTTTAACATCATTTTCAGACGATCTTGTGCACTGCCCATTTGGCATATCAGCCATGCTGGCACAGTGGAAGGAGTGATGTGGATGCAGCCAGGAACAGTAACTGTTTAAATGGGCGTTTTTTGCAAGAAAACAGCGTGAGGAACCCGAGCAGGGTGTGTGGGCCCTCTCTGGATGCCTAAAACATTTGCCTAGTAAGGCAAGTGGTGATGGGGAGTAGCCAAAAGGTGGAGTGTCTGGCTGCCAGGGAGACTGCAGGAAAAAGGCAAAGTTCCAGTTCGTGTGGAAAAGATCCTTTTCCCAAAGCAGACTCACAAATGCTCTTGTTGCTGATCTCATGCAGTGATTGTCTGTGAATGCTTGCTCTGCTCAAGAAAAGGAACATGTTTGGAAATCTTTTCTTTTAGTGACAATGTGATTTTACTGAAGTCTGAAATGATTGTGAATCTACAGCTTTAGTATGCATATAATGAATGTAATTTTTTTCATTGAAACAAATAGTGAGTGCTCTTTATCTTTAAATTACACATGTGTAAATGTTCTCCTTTCCAGGCATTGGGTGTACAGGCAGGATGGCAATAAATGTACCTCATACTTGAAAGACGATATTAGAATAAGGAGTAATGCAGATCACCAAAAAAGATCTTCAGGGGAAACAAATATCCTCACTCTCAGTCAGAGACGTAGATGTAGCTGGGATAAAATATTCACTTCCTGTAGTTGATGGATTTTAAGTTTGTTTTAAAAGGCTGAAACCTGCTATGAATCTGTATTACTTGGGAGGGAAATGACAGAGGAAGAGCTGAGCGTGCTCTTGGAGAGTCTGCGGTGGGAGTGTATGCTTATTAGACACCAGAAAATCCTCATGGCAGATGGATCTAGACAGGGGATGAGCTGGTGCTGAAAAAGGTGAGTTCCAGCTGCAAGGTCTTCCTCCTGTGCCTACCTCCCACACTTCCCACAGCTCCCACAGTTCCCAAACCTCCCACACCTCCCACTCTCCCACACCTCCCAAACCTCCCACACCTCCCAAACCTCCCACAGCTCCGAAACCTCCCACACCTTCCACTCTCCCACACCTCCCAAACCTCCCACAGCTCCCAAACCTCCCACACCNCTCCCACTCTCCCACACCTCCCACAGCTCCCAAATCTCCCACACCTCCCACACCTCCCACACCTCCCACTCTCCCACACCTCCCACAGCTCCCAAATCTCCCACACCTCCCACACCTCCCACACCTCCCACTCTCCCACACCTCCCACAGCTCCCAAATCTCCCACACCTCCCACACCTCCCACACCTCCCACTCTCCCACACCTCCCACAGCTCCCAAATCTCCCACACCTCCCACACCTCCCACACCTCCCACTCTCCCACACCTCCCACAGCTCCCAAATCTCCCACACCTCCCACACCTCCCACACCTCCCACTCTCCCACACCTCCCACAGCTCCCAAATCTCCCACACCTCCCACACCTCCCACACCTCCCACTCTCCCACGTCTCCCACACCTCCCACACCTCTCACTCTCCCACACCTCCCAAACCTCTCACTCTCCCACTCTCCCACACCTCCCACTCTCCCACACCTCCCACACCTCCCACACCTCCCACACCTCTCACTCTCCCACTCTCCCACTCTCCCACAGCTCCCACAGCTCCCAAACCTCTCACTCTCCCACTCTCCCACACCTCCCACTCTCTCACATCTCCCACTCCTCCCACACCTCCCACAACCTTCACTGCCATCCCCCAGATCCTTTCTGTGTTTCCTAGGATTTCTGCTGCACTTCACCAGTTTTTTATTGCATTACAGTCTGTGTTCCTGCCTGTCCTGGGCTGAGTGACACACAGATTGCTCTGCAGCTGATCTGCAGCTGTGTGCAGAGTGACTGGACACTGCTGCCCAGGGGTTGCTTGGGGTTTTTATTCTCTTGGGCAAGGGCCTCGTAAATTTAACTGATTGATAATATTAAATTTTGCAATTTATGTGAAATTGATCACCAGATTCAAAATGTGTTTGAGACTGAGATGCACAAGTGATTATACATAAATATGTAACTGCACAGATGCCTAAGCTTCAGTTCTATAAGAAAGCAGTCTCAAGGTAACTCAAAAGAAGCTCTTTCATTTTACCTCAGAGCAAGACCTGATGTGATGTGAGGAGGGAGTTCTACAGGCCAAGTTAAATACTAATACTAGTATTGGAAGTAGTAGAGGTATTGTTAGATTAGTTTCCCATGCAAATGCCTCAATGGGGAATGTAAACTTGTTGGGTTCCCAACTGCACAGGCAAAATGAGGAATCTTTAATCTAAACAGGTGACCAGCCAAAAGGTCGGGGTCAATTACACTTGAATTACCTGAGTTTTCACTTAAACTCAGGTGCCAAGGTTGTTAATGAGGTTCAGAATGCATTTTTTTATCACAGATTTCTAGTAAGCCAACTAGTCCTGCCTGTGTGAAATGGGAACTTGAATATGTTTATTTTTTTAGGCACATATGAAATGGAAATGTGTGTCCATGGGTAGATCTGGGAGTATATTCTAACTTCCCAAATAGGATGCTAGTTCATATCATAGGATCATTGTTGGTTTGCTGAGCACTTTGCTAACAAAAATTTGTCAATATAAACACACTTGTACATCAGTTGAAAAGATCAATATGGTGCTCACCAAACTCTTTTTCAGTTCCAGACCAAACATCTGCCTTATTTAAGGTGTTGCACCATTCCGGAGATGGAAAAAGATTTAAAAATATGCTTCATGTTTACATTCCTTGTGTATAGTGGCTCTATTCTCATTTTTGGTTTGTTTATTTAATCACTCATTGCTCATTTTTCAAGCTACTTTTGGACTGGAAACTTGTCTCATTTGGCCCTTTTTGAGCTGGTGTTATTTCTGGGTCTGGGTAAGGATTGAACATTTCCACCATGAAAGCAGAAATTCTGCACGGGAGGTTGAGATGAGTTGTCAGAACCATCAGCACATTTCTGTGAGCGTCTGACACTCGAAATGCCAGGATTTAAATTTTAACAAATGCAATTTCAGCTCCCCTAACTGCTCGCTGCCTGAATGCTGAGGTAATTCTGGCAGAATATGCTTCTGGACTGCTCAAAATAGGAAGTTCACCTTCATCACTTCAGTAGAATGCTGATGTCCTGGAGACACATTGGTGAAGCAGTTGGGGAAACTTTTGTTACATTTGAGTAAAGAACACCTGGCTGCTCAAAGCAAATGCCATAGGGCTAATCAGTGTGCTTTAATTAATTAGATACTATTATCAGAATCATCAGCCGAGGCCCTGTTAGTTCCATTTCGTATAGCAAGGATCTTCTTTTGGAAACAACAAAGAACTGACCTGCTTCTTACCTGCCATGAACCTCTCATCTGTCACTCAGGCTCCTTTCATCTTTCCTGCCAAACTAGAAGTTGTTGCTCACTGCCTGTTTGCTTAATCCAAGCTGTTCATTTGAATCATAAGGTCTACTTTTTAACATGAATTTAATGACTATTTACACCAATACCCTTGTGGATACTTCTGAAATGGCATTAGATTCTCACAGATTCTATCTAGACAAAACAGTATTCTCCAAAGGGCCTCTTCCAAAATCTGCTTTTGCCAAGTATTGTGAAGAGACTCGGTTCAGTTGTAAGTATTACCATTGTAAGGAAATTAATACTCATTAAAAAATCCCTGAATATCTGTTACGGGAAGTTTTATTCAGCATGCACCAAAACTGTTGGTCAAGTATATTTGTGATAGTTTTGCTGGGAAATATATAATTTTCCTAGAACAAAATGTAAACCAAAGTGTACTCCACCTGATTAGCTTCCTTAATCACCTGACACAGCATGTTCAGAATCCTGGACCATGAAAATACACCAATATTTTCTCCTTTCTCCCCAACATTTCACGCAGACTTGGCAGGAACATGTGCTATAAAAAAGTTAAAACTGTCTTTAAGTTGTTAGGTTCTTTTTACAGAGTGAGGCTCCCTGGATAAGGAGGGCGAGTGTCCCTCTTGCTCCAAATGCACTTAAATTAAACTTGGTCCTTCTCTCAGTAAGCAAGATGAAAATTTCATCAAACTCTTACCTTCAAGTCTGCTTTTCATTCAAGGTGCTCATTCCTCCCAACCTCAGAAAAGCTCATTAGATTAAGTTAAAAGAGTCCCTACCTAGTAGCTTATTTTAGGATGTTTTATCTGGAAACCTCTGGGGGCAGAGCAGCCCCTCAAGCTTCCACAGGTTTATAAATTAGCTTCCACAATATTTCAACCTGATTCCAATAATCTTTTTTTTTTCTAGATGGGGTGTTTTTGGTTCCAAAAGTAACTGAAATTTCTTTTTTTCACTTTATATGGGGTTTTTTTTTGTTTTCAGTTTGACTTCTGTGCAGGGCTCAGTACCAAGCCTAAACAGAAAGTGCTGTACTCCATGTCCATGGTGCTATTCCACTGTTTCCCTGTCCTATCAGCTGCTGCATTTCACTTGTATTTCCAGTTAAGATCTACTAAAAAACAGGTTCAGACATACAAGTAGTGGATTTAGTTATTTTACAAGTTCAAAACTCTGAAATCAGCCTCAATTATGAGAAAAATTATTACAAGATGAGGGAAATTCCCTCATACAAAATTCCCTTCCTTGTTACAAAGGTACAAAAATGCTCTTCTAAACCACTCAAGGTGGGTATTTCTTTCGTATGATAAAATTCGTATTATAAATTAGAAGTCTTCATTCTCAAAAGCAATCTCAGCTGGCTGACTGGGCTTCAGTTTCCAAGGAGCATCATCCGAATGTGAACCCAGTGCAAAGGAGCTGAACTTTCATTCTGCTGGCCCAAAGTGCCTCTGTAAGCACAGACTGCATTCATTGAGTGTCATTCCCTTCAGGCAGTCAAATTAACTTTTCTGCTGAGAATTTAGAGAAATTTCTACAGAAACGTGTTGATCATGCTCGGCTTTAGGATTAGATAATGAGAAGATGCTTAACTGCTACCAGGGACAAAATGGTGTTTGAATCCCTGCTGCTTGACTCCAGAGAGTTCTCACTGTGAAATTCCTCTTTCACTGTGAATAGGTGGTTGCTGGTGATGCCTTTAACTTTTAAGGTTATAGGTTTTAACTTTTCTCTGTTCCCAGCCCTGCAGTGCCCAGTGTAACTCTGCAGTTCCCTGGAGCTTGTTCAGTGCTGTTCTCTCATGCTCACACTGACATAACAAAGCCTCTCCAGCTCGCTCTCCAAGGACACCCAGACCCTCCTGGGCCCAACAACTGCAAACCTTCATCTTGGCGAGAGGGGGGCAAGCTTGGGCAAATTCCATCCTTGCCTGGCTTCTGCTTGGGCAATTGATGCTGATATCAAAGTGGGAAGAACTCGGGAGCTGTCATTGTCCATTTTGGGATGCACTGAGGCAGGAGCCTCTGGAGCCCAGAGTGTGACCTCTGAAGGCCTTTCAAATCAATCCCTCCTTTATTCCTTTATTCCTGTCTAGTCTCTGTTTCTAGAGAGCCATTTAAGGTATCACTGGTTTCTGGCACAGAAACAGCTTCACTCTGAATAGCCATTCAATGTATTTCCTACTTTGGGCTAGAGAGGCAGAATGTTCTGATTTGATTCAAAAGTTGTAGATGCCAGTATGCTTTTAGTGGATACAGGAAGGGATTGACAGGTACAGAATACAAGGAAACAAAATAATTCCCAGCACCACAGAACCATGGAATCAGCTAGGTTGGATGGGATCCACAAGGATCATCGAGTGCAGCTCCTGGCCCTGCACAGGACACCCCAAAGGTCACCCCCTGTGCTGTGGAAGGGAATAGAAAGACTGGCACAGAAGCCAGTTCAGCTCATCTCTTCACCACAACAAGTGTATGAGTCTCTCTGGTTGTTATCCTCAAGGAACAGGGGTGGTTTTCCTGGCTCAGGAACTGTGAGGACCCATTTGGGTCCCACTGAGAGGGTTGGTGCCCAGGATGCTTTTTCTTCTCAATCTCTCATATCAGGAAAAAAATAGCAAAAGACTTCGTTGCTGCTTCAGGTTGTTTATTCTAGGTTATCAAGGATTCAGGAACACAGAGTCTCCACTGCGTCCAGGTGCCAAATAGCCACAGACACATGGTACACAGAGATTATAGAGTCTTATCATCAAACAGGAAGATTCTACGTACATTATGTTGTTTCTAAATCCAGTAACTATCAATATTGTTAACATGTCTCTTCTAAACTAAATTTTTTCTACCAATTACTAAATGATAGGAACTGAGGTCACAGAAAAGGGAAGGAGAAGAGGGAAGAAGGAGAAGAACAAGGGACTGGCACCCTAAAATCTCCATCTTGGTCCCATAGTAATACATGAGGCAATTCCTAAAACTACAAACCCGTTTTTCTGTAGCACATCAAACATTCAGCTTTTCATTTCTTTGGTGCTTGCTGATCACCCAGAAGTGGGGGCAGTCTCTCCTGAGGGCTCATTTCAATGGCAAAGCCTTCTTGTGGAGCTTTGGGGGTAAATTTAGTCCCCAGGAGAACAGGTAAAGCTATTTGACTTTGCTGGCCTCCAACAAGGAACCTATCCCCTTTGAAAAGCTGGGTTCCTGAAAAACCAACCTCCCATACACCAGAGCTTGTTTAGAGGTACATGCTAGAGCTGCTTCAGAAAGAGGTACACTTACTGTTCCCTCCAAAACACAAGATTTCCTTGGAGCCAGAGATCCCAGGGAACTTTGGCAGCTGTCATGTGAATACCATCAAAGTCACATTTCATTAAAAGCCCTTCTGTGAGTTTGGAGGAGAATTCCTCCTTTCTCCTCACTCAGGCGTGCAGATGCAGCCAAACAGTTGTGAAGAGATGGATTTGGTCTGTAGAAGTCACCATCCCTCAGCTGACCTGCACCATGACTACCCCAAACCATCCCTGCAAAGGGGACAGTTTAAGTTTAACCTGGCTGGCTTTTCTCTGCAGTCAGGACACACATTAAAGGTGTTTGTGTTGTTCCAGGTGATAGGAGGAGTCCTGGGAGACCGAGCAGGAACAAACCTGCCTGGCACCATAGCTACACACGAGATTCCTTGGCCACTTAAACCTTTGGATTGGCACACGAGCCAAGTAAATTCACATTTCCAAGCTTTTAGTGGAGTTCTTGCTGATGCTTTAAAGCTCTGGAGAACAACAGTGCTTCTTACTGGATTTCGTTACTGAAGGATGGTATACGAAATCAGTGCTGATGCTACTGCTTTAATTTCTTAGGATGCTTATCCATTGTCTGGCATTCCATGGGTACAGTTTAGGAGTAACCAGGGAGATATTTAGTGAACAGTTTAGCTTACAGATCACTTTGCTTATCAGATAAAACCAACGGGTCATTTCATTGCAATATTGAGTAAACGTTATTGGATTTATACAGTTTATAAACCAATAGATCTCATAAGCTCTAATCACGAGTTCTGTTGATTTCCTTTGAGGTCCATAAATTCACAAAGTTGCTAAAAAGCTTCCCAGATAAATCCGTAGCTCTCCAGTGTAATTCTTTATTAAAGCAAATATCCTTATTTCCCACTTGTACTGGACTATGGAGATAAAGAGCAGCAGAGTATTTTCTCAGCTTCAGTTGGTAGCTGGTAGTTGACAACTAGGAGCAAGAAGCAGGTATAGGAAAGAGACATTCCTGTTTGAAGAGACAGAGATGAAAACCTTTTAGCAGCAATGGTTGCTTAAGATCACAGTCTGTCGTGCTATGACCAAATACAGCAAATTACCCACAGACAATGGGATCAGGATGTTCCTTTGTACTACCTCACACAGCAATGCTCCTTTTCTCCTCAGGGGCACAGGGCTATTTTCCAATAATAGGTACCTTATGTGAGAAAAGGGGGAACAAATTCTGCCTAATTAGGCTGCCATGGAGACCACATTAATATGTCCTTTTATCCTGCTTTGAGTAAATGCACCAAATAGGAAGAGCACAAGATCAAATTGCCTCTTTGCATTCAGCTCTGGGACCCCAACACGAGGACAGGGAGCTGCTGGAGACAGTCCAGAGGAGGTCACAAAGATGCTCCAAGGGCTGGAGCCCCTCTGCTCTGCTCTGGAGCCAGGCTGGGAGAGCTGGGGGTGCTCACCTGGAGAAGAGAAGGCTCCAAGGAGAGCTCAGACACCCTGCCAGGGCCTGAAGGGGCTCCAGGAGAGCTGGAGAGGGACTGGGGACAAGAGGGAATGGCTTTAAACTGAAAGAAGGTAGATTTGTAATAGATTTGAGGATGAAATTCCTCCCTGTGAGGGTGGGCAGGCCCTGGCACAGGGTGCCCAGAGAAGCTGTGGCTGCCCCTGGATCCCTGGCAGTGCCCAAGGCCAGGTTGGCCATTGGGGCTTGGAGCAGCCTGGCACAGTGGGAGGTGTCCCTGTCCATGGCAGGGGTGGGATGAGATGAACTTTAAGGTTTCTTCCAACCCAGGCCATTCTGTGATTCCATGTGGAAGCACATTCTTGTCTGAAAACCTGGAGATAAAATTCCAGTTCTGGAATAAGACTGAGGTGGAGCTGTAGCTCTTAACAGAAGGAGGTCCCACTTGAGAAAGTCTTAAGACTAATAATTATTAATACTCACCCAAACTTTCTAGCTCTTTTTGGTCATTGTTAACGTGCAGCAGGATAGTTATTTATACCTCCTTTGCCAATTTTGGAATAGGGTGGAAGAAAATATGTGCAAGTGTTTCTTAATATTCACAGAGTAGGAAATCCCCTGTTTGCAGCTAAATTCACCTTTGCTTTCTTTGCACTTTGGCAATCCATGAGCAGCATAGCCAAGCACAAGTGAAGATCTGAGCACAGGGACCTGGTTTAGCATGGACTTAGCAGTGAAACTCTGTCTTAAAGGTCTGTTCCTAAAAGATTCTGTATCTCTCCACAGCTGTAGATGGGTCAAACTGTAAAGGACAGATACAGACTGGGCCAAGTTAAACCCTAGTGCGAGGAGGAGGAGGAGGAGGAGGACGACGACGACGACGACGACGAAGAAGTAGCTGCCCATGTGACAGTGTCACACCAGGTGCTGTAGGTGTGTCCCTTCCTTCTGAGCAGAGCAGAGTCTTCTCAGTGCTCCAATAGACCTTTATTCACGAGTTAGGAGTTTATCTTCATCTTAGTCTCCATGGATTATTTTTGCTCATGCTCCTTCACCCAGCCTCATTCCTGACCAAATGTGTGGCTGGGTACACAGGATGTCAGCTGTGAAAACCCCTGACTGTTTCACTGCCCTCACCTACTGCCCCAGGGAGAATGGAAAAAATATTCCATGTATTTTTAGCTGTGACCAACAATGTGACAGGGAGAGATACAGCAGAAGAATTGCTGGTAAAGTTGCTTTAAAATAGTAAGGAACTTCTTCAGCATAACAGCTTTCCATCCCCACTTAGCACAGTCAGCTGTATAAAACAACATTTTTGAAGCAAGATCTTGGATTAGGCTCAAGTTTATATTTAGCAGCCAAGTTTCAGTTCTGAGAATGAAGGTTTAACCCTAATAAGGGATGCTACTAGACGTTGTTAGAAGTGGGTGAATGGCTTGAAACAATTAAATGGTGAATTTTAGTTCATGTATTGCCTGCAAATGTCTGCACCTATAAAACTTATTGTCAGTCAAAAACGTTTGGCAAATGTTTCACAGCAGGAAAAAATAGCTCTGCTAAACTCCTCAAAACCTACAGGGAAATGATAAATGGATATGCTAACTTCAATTTGAAGGACAAAAATAGTCTTTCAGAATTCAATCAGAGACCAAGTCATGCCAAAAGTTGAACACTTATTATAGATTTTACAAATGCACTGATCAGTCTATCTGAGGGAGCTTGATCCAAAATGCTCATAACAAGGAATCCCTTTGGCTGTGTGGCACAGTGGATCCTAACCCTTGAAATTTAAGGACTGAGAACTAAGATTTAAGAAGGGACTGGTTCTGTATATGGGCAATGTGTAAGTTTATACTGGTTGACACTAAGACAAATTTAATTGGTGTGTTCATCTCAGAGCTCAAGGCTGGAAGAAGTCTCCCAGAGAGAATGGCTTTGAGGTGAAGCTGTGGTTGTCACTCAGGGTGGCTGTGTAGGATCCTTGTGCCACTGTCCATGGGCTCCATGAGCACTGGTACCTGTCAGCTGGTCCTGGATGCAGTATAGCTCTGATTTGGTAAAATAAGCATATTCTTATCCATAGTTTTATTGCTCACAGAATTGGGATCAGTATCCAGCCTGCAATCTAGGGAGGCTGTGCTTGGAACAGTCTGGTTTCTGCAGCAAAGCCCATTCCAGAAGATTTTGTGCTGTCTTTCACAGTCCCTTTTTGCTAACACAAGAACTAGTTATTAGATTTGAATGGTCAACCCACAAGCAGTTGTGTAGGTATAAAATTGGGCAACTCTGTAAACTAACATTGCTGCTTAGGAGATATGAACTGCACCTTCAGGATGTACAGGGAGCAGGAGCAAGAGGCTGATGCACCTCACAAGCACCTTGGGTGCAGCTATGGCTGAAGCAGCCTCACTGTGAGATAGTTGCCTGAGGATAGAAGAGTCTTTTCTTTTGTATTTCTTTATTTCAGCATGGTTTCAGAGCACTTTCAGCATTGCAAGTGTGATAGAATTGTGCTTCTGAATTGTTTATCACCACTTGTTTTAACAAGTCAATTTATTACTTTTAGTGCTGTCTTTTTAAAACAAGAGCTGTAGGATAGTGATCTAGTTTTACGTGACTGAGACACTGTGGAATAGCAGAGCATAAAATATTAACTGTTTCCATTTATCTTTTCAGAGTGTTCACACTTAGATTGTTCCACTTAACAACGCTTAAAATAGCCACTCTAAACGATTCCCTTCCAAACAAAGGAGAAATTCATGCAAATGAATCACTGTGGCAATTTTTATAACAAACATTAAAACATTAAAGGGAGCATAGAAAGCAAACATATATTGAATCATGGGCCCTTAAGAATAAGTGCCTACTGACCTTGTAAGATATAAATGGGCTTTGAAACATCTTAGGAACTCAGCCAAAACACACAACAGTGCATTAGCTATTAAAAATCCCAAGCTCATTAAAATGGCAAATTGTGTATCAGACCATTGTGCTGAACAAACTTCATCTGTTTCCAGCTCATGCAGAACCTGGGATCAGGACCCTACTGCAAAAGTCTCATGGAATAATGGAATTTCATGCCAAATGTGGTACCTACAGTCAATGTGTCCTTACTGCAGATCAGACCCTGAGGAATTACCGTGGGTTTTGTCCATGTTTTCCATTCACTTCAGTGTCCTTATCCATTGATATCCACTGATGCTTTAGGTTTTAACTTTTCTCTGTTCCCAGCCCTGCCCTGCCCAGTGTAACTCTGCAGTTCCCTGGAGCTCGTTCAGTGCTGTTCTCTCATGCTCACACTGACATAACAAAGCCTCTCCAGCTCGCTCTCCAAGGACACCCAGACCCTCCTGGGCCCAACAACTGCAAACCTTCATCTTGGGGAGAGGGGGGCAAGCTTGGGGAAATTCCATCCTTGCCTGGCTTCTGCTTGGGCAATTGATGCTGATATCAAAGTGGGAAGAACTCGGGAGCTGTCATTGTCCATTTTGGGATGCACTGAGGCAGGAGCCTCTGGAGCCCAGAGTGTGACCTCTGAAGGCCTTTCCAATCAATCCCTCCTTTATTCCTTTACTCTTGTCTGGTCTCTGTTTCTAGGTAGCTATTTAAGGCATCACCACAATCAGGATTGCCAGGTCACTCCACAGCAGTGCCAGGCAAGGCCCAGGATAGAACTTTCTCATGTCCAGGATTGTCAACAAGCAGGTGGCTTCGGATGCAGGGGCTGTGCCACACCTCACAGGCAGGTACCTGCTGCAGCTGGGAGCTGCAAACCAGAGAAAGAATATTCAACTGCCCCTCGAGTTCCATCAGCCTGTGCTGCCCTAGGGCTGGATGACTCCATGGTCCTGCTGATTTCCTTCCTGTGGTCCTTGCTGGTTGGTATTGCTGGGCTGATTTTTCAGGGAGGCATTGAAAGCTCAGGCACTTGAGAGGAGCCACTGTTTATATCCTGCAGGGGTCAGCTTGGGGCAAGCACAGGCACAGGAACTGAAGGGGAGCTGAGCTTCTGGCATTTTTCATACTGAGTGAAGGTGCCCAGTCTGAGGTGGGAACTCAGCATGACCTAGAAGGGATCAGTTCTGGCTTACTGCAGTTACAAACAGGGCCAGAGCACTTTATCTGAAAAAGAAAATTCAGCCTTATTTCAGGAGGAACTCTACATCTCCTGAGTAGGTGAGACACCTGAGATTGTGTCAGTCCCAGCCACAGAATGCTCTCCACTGATCTGAGTGTGCAGGTAGCCTGCCTTCCCAGGAATAAATAACCCACAGAGGAAGAATTTTATGGAAAAGGGATCTCCTATTAGGCAAGAACAAACTATCAATTTTGATCATTTCATCTAAGGACAGAAATTTGAGGCTAGAAACCTCTATCTTCATGTTGCCTTCCAACCTAAGAGAATCTTAGGAGTTTCACAGGTGCTCTCTCTCATAACGTTCTTGGCCATTATTCTTTAGTTTGTTTTTATAAAATCTCTTAGCTTTTGAAATAATTTTGCGCTCCATATATTGTGATGTTGGGAGCTGGATAATTGTGTGTAATACATCCTTTAAAACAACCTTGAGGAGAGCTTCCTTTGAATTTGAGGCCTTGGAGATGCTCAGGGTCATCAAGGAGCTGGTACTGTTCCACGAGTGGGAAAACCAAACACTGATCATCTCTATCCTGGAAATAAGGAAAGGAGAACATAGCCCTGACGTAGGAAATAACAGTTTAGATGGATAACACTCAATCTGCCCTGAATGGTTGTTGTGGCTTGGTAGTACCCTATGCTTCAGCTTCAAACTGAGATGAACTTATCCAGCAGCCCTTCCTAATTCTGCATTTTAATCCTACCTTTCATAGAAACAGATACAAGGTCTTAATCAAGGAAGCTCTGCACAGATGCCAGTTGGCTAAATAAGAGCAAAGCAGGTCACTGCCCTCTTCTCTGGGTGGAAATAATTTTCTTCATCTGTGCTGCAGCAGTAACAGTCCTTGGCCTTTCCACTCTGGTGAGTAAGGGCCTGGAGAAACAAGTGAGCAATATTTATAAATGGATCTTGTAGGTCACTGACAGCAGCAGGGAAAAAAAACATGTTGGCAATCTGTTCTTAATTACATTTTAAGATGCCATGACTTCTTCAATAGCAGGTACAACGACTTAGCCCTTCAGGGCCAGAGGCAAAGGTCAGTGTGCAGGATAAACTGAAGGTTGCTTTCCTTAGACTCATTTGATACAGCTGCTGAAAAGTGCTGTGGTGCAGGTTCAGATGAGGGCCCATTCCATACTCCTGCCATTACTCCTTTTTCATATTTTAGTGTTATTTTCTAAGTGTCATCCTGTTGCTACCTCCACTTGATAGCCCACTAGGCTGCAAGGCAAGAGGTGTCTTTTCCTGAATGTGTATTATGTTATTTCCTGCCTTGTTCAGCCTCCTGTGCCCTCTGCATTTGCCCTTAGATAAATTTCACTAAGTCTGTCAAACAAGATTTACTATTTATGTAGACTTGTTTTTAACATCTTATATATCTTACTTTTGTGCCTTCATCTCTTATTCATGTGTCAATCTACCCAGCTACAGGAGACAAACTTCTCCTTCCCTGCTTACTCAGTAACTCATTTGTCTTCTGCAGTCCCTCTCTGCAGGTGGATACCACCACTGGAAACACCTGACACTGTGCCCTCAGTTTCTCCTGAATACACTTGAGCTGATTTTCCACCCAGCTATCACTGCGTGTACTTGAGTCTATAGTACAGGAAAAAAAGCTTGCCAGTGGAATTAGTAAGCAGATAAATTCCATAAAGAGTTTTCATTTTTAAAATGCGTTTTTCAATTAAAATAGAGTATCTGAACAGGTAATTAGAATGGTGTGGTGCTGGGACACTGAACATGCTTAATCCAGATTGAGGTGCAAGATAAAAGAAAGTCTTGAACATGATTTATTCCCTTCAGTTATTTCCTGCATTATAGATGGCAAGAGAGGAACAAGGACAAGAAAATAATTTGCTGTCCAGATCCTGCTGAAGTTGCAGGTAATTTACCAAATGCAGAGGCAACTGCTCAACAGCAACATAGAGACACAGGAGTTTTGTTGTTGGGACAAGGTGACAGAGAGCTTCCATGGCATCGTTGTCAGATTAACAAAACTTCTTCTCCTAAAACTGTGCTTTGGCATGGAGAACAGCTCTAAGCAAGATAGCAAAAATAGCATCAGTGAGAATGCATGGAGCAGCCTTAACATGAAGCTGCCAGGAAGGCAGGGCTATGACATGCAATTCTCTGTAAAACACCTCCGGGGGTTTGTTTTGGCTTGTTCGGTTGGGTNGAGCAGCCTTAACATGAAGCTGCCTTGCAATTCTCTGTAAAACACCTCTGGGGTTTTGTTTTGGCTTGTTTGGTTGGGTTTTTTTGTAAATATATAAGCATATATCTAAATAGTCCTCAGCTTTTAGGGAATGAAGTGGCACACCAGTTTCTTTTGGTTTGGAGTCTGGACATTGGGAAGCTCAGGATGAGTAGGCATATCATGCAATGTGAAATGTTCACTATGAAGAACACTCTTATTTCATAGATGTAGAGACTTTCAAGTCAAGATGCACCATTCTGATCATGAGCCTGGCGGTGCCCTACATCCTTGCAGGTGCAGATTAATCAGGGAAGATAAGGGAATATAATTTGCCAGATTAGCAAAGTGTCCTGTGAATATCCTGGCCCACATCTGGACATGCATTACAGATGGTATGGACAAATATCTAACCTACCCACTCTTCTCTGAAAGGTGTACAAAGAGCAAAGCTACTCAAGGGAGTGTTTGTGTGCGGCTTCTACCTGTAAGTGCAGTTGTGGTGAGGTCCTAATATGACTACTCTCTAGGGAAGGGTGATGCCTTTTATACTTTTCAAATCCTGTGCTGCCCAGGGTGTGACCCTGAAGTTTCTTGTCTCCTGTTAGCTACTGCTCTCTCATGCTGGTTAGACATAACAAAGCCTCTCCAAGCTTGCTCTCCAGGACTGTCCTAGGCCCAAAACATGTAAACCAACATCTTGGGAAGGGGGGTAAGCTTGGAGAAACGACATCATTAACTGAAGTTTTAATTGGAGAATTAACCCTGATATGCAAATGAACCAAACCTTTAAAAGTGTGAAGAACTCTTGACCTGGGATCCACCTTGGGCTCCATCTTGGCAGTTGCTTCTGGACTCCCCAGGGTGTGCCTTTGATAAATAAATACCTATCTTTATTCCCTTATTCCTGTCTAGCCTCTCTTTTAAGGTAGCCACTTCAGGCATCAGTGGAACAACATGAACTATTTCCACCCTTGCCATCCACTGTGGCCAAGAGAATCCCAAGAATTCCACTGGACTTGCACTCCATCAGAGCATTTCCTAGAGACTCTCTCAGTGTGGGCTCCTCAGAGCAAGATGTTCAGCTGGTGTTCAACTGTTCTTTAAAGACTTAAAATTGCAAGAAAAATACTGCAATAGTCTTTTGCAGAACATCTGTAAGAACAAATCCTTACTTGCACACACATGGTCTACGGTTTTTAATGTCTGGTATTTTGTAAGCATAGATTTAGAAGCAACAGCTGAAAATGCAGACACTGCTGTGTCATTCCAACCTTGCTAAAAAGAACTCTTACAATGTCTATATGACTCATGTCTCAGGTGTTGTCATGTGATGTCTGGAAACAGATTTTGAAGCAGAAGCAAAATAGTGACTTTTAGTGTTGCATTGATTAATTTAAAGAAATATGCACAATGTTAGCCTCCCACACCCCATAATTTTATTAAACCAGAAAGTAGAAATAAGGGCAGAGAAATGATGATCAGAGGAAGACAAGAGAAGTCTCTGCCATGTGAGTCTGTGGATTCCATGTGATTCAAGCAGTGTCTGTAATCCATGTTAGTATTTCTCAAATTACAAATATAATTTACATGTCTAGGAAATCTGTTCCAAAGCTAATGGACAAAAAAGGGGTGCAAAGCAAGCCACAAATTCTTCTTATTTGATAAAATGAACAGATGATGGAAGGAGTAGTGTACTGCTTACCTTTGAACCTTAGACTGGGATTAATCTTTCAAGCAAAGAAAATTTAGGGTTAGCAAAAGTAACAACCCAAAATCTGTCAGGCCAATGTGCCTAATCCTGCTCCCAGCACCCAAAGCTGTGAGTGCACTCTTGGAGACTTGCTGGGAATGCAGAGCTCAGCTCCTTCCAGTCCTGATTTTGAAACTGTTCAGGACTGGGCTTTTGGAGTGCTTGATACTATTTATGTTCAGGAGTGAATCATCCCATTTGATTCTCACTGCGATTGTCTATAAAGAAATGTGGTCACAGTCATCTCGTTGACCTTACCCTCTTCCATCCACCCTGGCAGTGATTTGGCAGTCAGCAGTTGTGGCTGGCTGGGGGTGATTTGAGTGGCAGCCTCCATCCCCCTCAGGCAGCTCACAGCAGCCTGGTGTGACACAGACGGGTTTGGACTCCCAGCACTTGCTCCCACAGATGGTTCATTCATTCATTCACAACGGCACGAGCAGATTCCCCATCTGCTGTCACGGCTAGAAGTGATTCAGAGGCTGGAAAAAAGCATTCCTGTCCAACTTTCTTGGAGGGTTTTTTAAGGTAAACTGGTTGATGTCAGAGCCGTGTGGATCAGCGCAGAGCTCCCAGAGCAGGGCGTGGCAGGAGCTCGGTGCTGGAGGAGCAGCCTGGTCCTCACACACAGCCTGACACTCCTCACACTGCTTCCCACTCTCACCTGGCTGCAAAGCAGCTCTTGGGGAGGGCAAATCACACTGAAGTTGGGATGTTTGTGACTCTCACTGTAAAATGGACTCCGTGGCTGCCACCGCCTTGACTCAGAACAGAGACATTTCCAAGGTGTATCTGCCAGGAAGGCACTTTGGAGTCAGGGGGAATTGCTATTCAGGCCTTAAAACCAACAAGAACTGTTAAGTTCTTCCTTGTGTGCATTCCTACTGGTTCTCATGATATAAAATTGTGGCATTAAGGGACTCTTTCTCAATTTGGTTATGAAACAGCAAACTTAATTTTAAAACAAAGGAAAGGGCTACAGAAGAATACTTGTTTTGTGAGAAAGAGAACTCTTTTTGTCACAATGCTGTGATAGGTTACAGTACATTTTCTCTGTTGTAATCAGGAATAGATTAGTGTAGGAATAAACAACCACATCAAAGGTTTCTAGTAATCCTTGCACTACCCACAGTACCACAGAATGCTCTCCACTGATCTGAGTGTGCAGGTAGCCTGCCTTCCCAGGAATAAATAGCCCACAGAGGAAAAATTTTATGGAAAAGGGATCTCCTATTAGGCAAGAACAAACTATCAATTTTGATCATTTCATCTAAGGACAAAAATTTGAGGCTAGAAACCTCTATCTTCATGTTGCTTTCCAACCTAAGAGAATCTTAGGAGTTTCACAGGTGCTCTCTCTCATAACGTTCTTGGCCATTATTCTTTAGTTTGTTTTTATAAAATCTCTTAGCTTTTGAAATAATTTTGCGCTCCATATATTGTGATGTTGGGAGCTGGATAATTGTGTGTAATACATCCTTTAAAACAATCCTGTAATTTGACTGTGTATGAAATAGCTTTTACAATTCTTGAGATTTTTTGCACTGGAGAATGATTGTAAAGGGCTACAGCATCTCCTGGATGGCAGAGAGCTGTGCCGGGTTGGAGGGAATTTTTTTACCTGGAATTTAGATGTCCAGAATATTTGAAACAGTGGAAAAATGCAAATCACTCTCTTAGATGGGAGGAAGTCAAATTAAGGAGCTTGAAAAGGAAGAATCTGTATTAAGCAGTCCAGGAAAAGAAACATCAATGCTGACAAACTCTAAGTCTGAGATAGGATACAGATGTGGTAAGTTACAGGAACAGGTGTACTGCTGGATTGGCAGAAAATAAAAATCTAGATTTTTAAAGTTCCTTTGTATGGTATTCCCTTGCATTCAATTCCTATTAACCAGTGATTTATCTACTCTGAAAAGAATCTATGCTCTTGCATGAATGTTGTTTTGGCACACGTTACCAAGGCAAATAGAAAAGAATTCGAGTTGTAGATTGTGCTTTGAAAGAAATCAGGCATTAGCTCATTAGTGCCTATGTGCTTGCTGGCAGGGTACCAAAGCATCTACAACTTGGGTACTGCCTCAGTTCTAATCAGAATTCCAGATTTGTGCTTTTGCAACATGAGCAACCTTTGCATTCTTACCCTGGGTGCTCTTCAAACCATTGCTGTGTCCACTTGAGGTTCTGTAAAAGAAAAGGAAATATAAAAAAGGAAATGTGCTATGCTATCAAAACATCTGTGGGCTTTATGGCTGACCACAAACGTGATCAATGTTTTTAGAGCATCACCACCTTTCTCATGCTCTTTCCTCCAATGGTAGCATCCAGGTGCTGCTGGAAACAGCTCAGTCTCCTGTGTGGCTCTGACAACCTCTCCAGCATCATTAAGGAAACAAAGTCCACAAGTCCTTTTGAACAAAATTGTTTCTCTAATAGCTTGCCTTATTGATATTGGTTACTATAATCATTGGACAGCAAGGTGTGTAAATAAGGGACTAAGAAAGGGTAAATAATACATCGATGATCCCAGCTACAGCTGTGAATAAAATCCTCACATTACAGTTCTTGCCAGAACAGCCTTTACTGTCAAATCCAAGACATTCCACCTGATTTTATTTCCCTGCCTCTTGTTACAAAGCTGAAACTTTCCAAGAGTTTATGGAATAGATACATAGCTTTGACCAGAAATATTAATGAACGTGTAGCAGTGCTGTTGCTGATATTGATAAACCTGTCCATAGCCCATGTTGTTGTTCTTCAGCTCTCCCACACACCTGAGTAGTTTTTAAGGACCACATGTTACATTTTTAGCACCACTGCTCAACACATCTACATGTCACAGCTCAAGGTTTCAGTGCAGGTGGGAATCTCCTTTTCCCTATGGTCATATTTTTACCTTGCGCCCTTTTTCTTCAATTCTGGATGTTGTTTATGCTTTTAATAATCCAATGTTTTTAGCAGGTTTTTTTCAGATATCACAATTAAGAATTAAAACCTTCAAATTAAGTTAAACACCTCAATTCCCTCTACCCGGCCTGTGTTCTCTGATAAATATTATTCTGGATGAGAAAAAAAAAACAGTAAAGCAAACGGATGAGTATCTCTCACCTAAGAAAAACTGGGTACAAATGAAAGATCCAGATCAGAAGTAGTAAGGACTATTTCTCTGAATACAGCAATAATTTGATGGACACCTGAATTTCCTCCTGTCTTGGATGTGGTGATTTACTTTCATATGTGCCTGCTTTGCATCAAGGCAGGGCACAAACCAGAGGAAATTTTTAGAGAGAGAGCAGAATCATTTTGGCTTACCAAGCACTGAAACAAAGTCAGCATTTGTCTCAGAGATGTTAAATGGTATTTTGGTGATATAATCATTATCACTCTTTAAGGGCTGCTGTGTAAACACAGCTCATATGAAGTCGTGCATGCTTTGAAGCAGCATCCTGTGCTGCACTCAGGTATCTGCTGAGGGACCATTTTTGGGGTTTACTGTAGTCATCTCTGGCTTTGTGTGATTTATGGAAAAGTGGAAAACAATTATTTTTTACTTCCCCAGTTAGTTTAGCCACAGTTTAATAGCAGTTACACAGAAACACAGAATAACAGGATTGTTTGGGTTGGAAAGGACCTTAAAGATTATCTAATTCCAACCCCTCTGCCATGGGCAGGAAACTTATCTCTGGTTTTAATAGCAACTACATGAGCTTGTGGTTCTGTGTGCCCCTTTTAAAATAATCTCTGCAATCTTGCAAGGTAGCAGTGATGGGAACAGAGAATTCAGGAGGACAGGCAGTGTGGTGCTGGGTTTCAGGCACTGTGAGACCTCAGCTCATCCTTCTTTGCTGTGTTTTGCTGAGGGATTCCTCTCTGGAGCTGGCAGTGCCCAGGTGATCTGAATACTTTTCCCTTCGGAAGTTTTTTTTCAGAAATTTTATTGATAAGTTGACCAGAGAGAGAAAACTGATTGTCTCTTTCTTAGGAAGTTAAGAATTTACCCTTCAAATTCTACACTTCAGAAATCTGAGCCAAGCTCATTGGAATCAGAGTAATTAAGCACTCTGGAGAGCAAGACCAATTTAATTTATTTTAGGAGAGTGCTATGGATTTCTCCTTCAGACTTCAGGATCTAACTCTCTAAACTGCATTCAGCAATTTGCCTGATTCAAACCCAGCGTTTTTTGGACCACTGGTATGTTTTTTATAAGTGTGCTGGGGTATTTTCTTTTTTAAAGCACTTTAATCCTTATCCTTTGTCTCCAAGCTTTCAGGCTCTGGCCACACATTTCCCACGGGCACTGTGTTTTGCCCCTTCAGACTCCACGTTTCCAGGCTTGCAGTGCATGAGAATACAATCTGATAGAGAGCTCCAGCAGGGCTTTCCCCACATCCCTGTGAGGAGTGGAACTGAGGGCTGATGCTTTCCTGCTCCCCAGATTATGCTCATCTTGTGAGAGAGAGAAACCCAAGGGAGGAAGGCAGCCAGGAGTGGCATCTGAACAGAGAGATTAAAGTCTGGAGAAAGCTGTGGAACACAGGTAACACTCATTATTAAGGTGTTTGAAAGTACTGGCTCCTGAGGCAGCAGAACCACTGGATAAAAACAGGCTTTCATCATTAAAACCATGTCCCTGGGATATAATGTTGCCATTTTGTTGTTCTTGTTTTGCTGCGGAGTATTTCCTGGAATTTGCTGGGATTCAATAGGTTGTGTTGCATGTTAAGGACAAAATGTCTTTTAGTTGGCAACACCAAACCCCTACTTTTGTAATCTGCAAATTGGACAAAACACTATTTTAACTTTTCAGATTTAAACAAAGCATTTGAAAGTTCAGCTCTGAATTTACACCTTGTGTTTTGAACAGTTTGTACTAAAATTGATGCTTGATTGCTGCCGGCCTGTGCTTATTAAGTTATTGACTGAGAACTTGCTGGGTACCTGGGTTTGGATATTCTGTTTTACCTTATGCCACTTTTGTCAGAAGTAAAATTTCCTTGAAGGTGACATGCAGGGACTAAAGACATCCTGTTCCAGCTGACCTCACTGACAGGATGTTATCACTTACCTGGCTTGCTGCTTGGGAGCATTAGCACTTTCAGTGATGACACCAAAAATCCCAGGTTTTACCCTTTCCCTGACGTCAGCAGCAAGGCAAGGCTGGTTTACACAGATGTAAACCAATAAGGATGTACTGCATTACACAATTGCTAAAAGATAATCTCTTTTTTTCACCGCCTTTATTAGTGACTCATGTGGTCCCAGGACAGAGTAGACCCTGTGGTTTAATGACTGCTGTCACTGTCACTTAAAGCCGAAGGAAAATGGATTCCCAGAGCTCAGCTCAAATCCCCCACCCAGCAGGATTCCCACCAGTGGGGCAGAGGTTACACAAGGAGTGTAGGGCCAGCTATTCACAGCCCCATCTACTCGTGGAGGTGACTGCAGAAATAATTCAGGTTATTTTTACAAGTGCAATGGCCCGTTTGTTTACTTATTCTGTAGCATCACTTGCCACTTCAATTACAGCCAAATTGCTTGATTAAAGTAGAGGAAGAACTAAACACTAATTTACAGGAGCTTAAGGCTATATTTTAGGAAAGAGGTAATTTAATTTTAATAATAATAAAAAAAGAAATTGTGTCTCCCTTTTTCCTTTTGTAGCTTTATATCACATTGTGCTGAGCTTTTCCAGGCAGGAAAAGAGGGAACAGTCTGGTTTTCATAGAGAAGTGGAGTTACCTGGAAACTGGATTACAGCAAACTGAAGGATTGCTGTTTTGTTTTGTTCATTTTATTTTAATACTGTTTCAGCTCCAGAGAGAGGGATAATGGCTGGCTGTGGTTCCAGCAGACTCGTGGGGATATGCAGGCATTTTGTAAGGAGTGTTGGTAAATGCAGAGTTCCAGCCTGAGCTTCACCCAGTCCTTATCTCCACATTGTGAGGATCTGTTCCATTCTGGTGTTTGGTTTACCCTGCTGAGCAGAAATACCACTACAGTAAATTGTGGACAATGGGGGGCTTTTGTCCTGCCCTGTCTTTGCAGAGTCTCAGTGTCATAATGTCCTGTCTGAGAAGTAGGTTCTCATGTCACAAATAATTAGAGAAAATGGTAGTGTGATATAAGAGCAGGGAGATGTTTCAGTACATAATTAATTGCAGAAGAATGGATAGGGGAAGTTTGAGCTGAGCTCTGCCTGCCCTTTTTGGCAGCAGACTACTGTCTACTTGCTTTGGGTTTGTGTAGATCCTCATCTCAGGTAGAAAGCCCCAGGAAAAAGAACATAATGATAAAGCTGGTTTAGAATTTGTTTCTCAGATATTCCTCATGAGACACTAGACATGGCAAATATCCCTTTTAAAATGCAGGACACGTAAAAAAATCCCTAAGGCTTTGCTCTCACACTCATACATTTGTGGCCTTTATTGTAAGTAATTATATGTGAGATAAATAGGAGGTAGAAAATATTAAAGGCTAGTTCTAGGGGAGGTGAGCTGAAAACACACCCTGGGTGAGGGAATAGTGGTGACCCTGGTTAATATATTTTACAATAAGTCTAAAGTGCCTTTTCTCCACTGTTTTATTTGTTGGGGTTTTTTTTGTTTGTTTGTTTATTTGGGTTTTGTTTTGTTGTGTTTTATTATTGTTGGGTTTGGTTTTTTCTCCTCAGGTCTTGTGTTCTTTGCCCTACACACAGAGGAGAAAACACATTTATGACAATGAAAGCAAGGCCCAAAAGGGTCATTAAGTCTTTTTCACAAACCCTGGTAACCTTAAATCTTCGGAAGAGAAGATGCTCAGGTTTACAGGCCAGACTGAACTGCTCCTAAATAATCCTTGTTGGATCTTATGCTACAAAAAGGCAGGAGTGCTATACAAGATCGGTCCACAGGCTGGCAAATATCTGGCAATAACAACTTAGTTTGTCAGATGCCATCATGTTCAGGTAGCTCAGTACTAATAACATTTCTCTTGTCATATGGTACCACAGTAAGGGCAAAATGAGAGCTGATTGAATAAAAATGTAATTTTAAAAGAATTATCGTGCAGAAGGATTTATTAGCAGAATTAATCTAATGTCTGAGGTGGAAACACAAATAGTGAAATTCTGTTTTCAATTCCAAGCAAAACCCAGACTTACTCTATAAAACACACAGTTACTCTGGATTGGGGTTCTTAATGACACTTTGTATTATTTTTGTACTGGAATTTACTATCTAGCCCAGAGGTTTAAATGTAGAAGTTAGTTTAAACTGGTGAATCTCTTCTGCTAGACACTTTGACCTGTGAATTATCCTGTCTAAAAATACCAGCTTTGCAATGCAAGTGTAACTTCCAGGCTTTCATGACAACACACGCTCTCTAAGGGACTCTTTTTAAGGGCCAAGCATATAAACAGCTGCTGGCTGAATTCAGGCCGTGGTTTTAGTGTGCCATAACCTCTTAATGTGAACCAATTTTAACCCATTGATTCACAAGCCTCAAATTATTTTGTCCCTGGCTAAAACCCCTTTGCAGACCGGGTCTCACAGAGCTGGTGAGAGCTCTCCCTCGATGTCTGGGAATCATTTACACTTTAGAAGATTCCACCACCAGAAGAGTGAAAGAACTTGGGTACCAGCTTAACCTGCTGTGCTCGTGGTTGTTGCCAGCTCCTGCTCCTGTATCTTCACAGAAACGAGTCGTCTGTCTCACACCAGGGAAGATTGGTGCCAGTGGAATGATTCCCAATGCTGAACTCGTCTCTGGGACACAGCATCAGACTGCAATCAGCCTGATTCTCCTGCCAGTGATTTAATTAATGAAGATTTTATCACCGACCTTGGTGGGAACACAGTTGGGTCTACCCTTACCCTGTGTCACAGCTGTCTGTGTGGAGAAGGGCTTAAGCTGGCAAGTAGCTGAGCACTGCAGGGTGAGCCCTTGGGGATGTCAGCACTCCTGCCACAGCTGCCTGTCAGAGGAAAGTTTCCACGTCTGGTGTGTTAATCTGGCCCCTCTAAGATCAAACACTGCACCTTCTATAATAAGCCTGACAACATCTTAGCGGGTCAGATACTTATCAGGGATGCTTGGAGTCGCTGCTCTGTTTTGAGCTGTGTTTATCTTGGCCTTGAGCCCTCAGAGGCTCTTCTAAAAACAACTGAGAAATACTGGGATTGCAAGAAAGAGCTGTCAATCTTATTGAAGCTGCTCTTAGTTTTCAGAGCATTTTTCTAGCCTAAGCAGTCCATGTCTTTAGAAACCAATGGAAAGGAGACCTTGTCAAACTTGGATGTGCAGCTTAAAACTCTGACCTGCAGTCAAGGCCTCAAGAGACACTTGGTATTTTGTTGAGTAGGAACAGGTGTGTAGATATCCAAGGTAGTATTCCCAGTGCTCATGCTGTTAAAATCTTCTGAAAACTGGTACTTTAATAAAGCTTTGGCTCCCACAGGCAGGGTAGAAATGTCAATTGATTGAAATGCAGAGGTTTTAAAAACAAAAGGCAACTCTTTTCCCCTTCTCCCCTTCACAATTTGTGTGTAAATATGTGTCTTTCTGTGGCTGTTGGACTTAGAACAATGTCATGATCTGGGAGCCTTCACTCTGATGTTTTAAACATCCAGAGATGGTTATCCATCCTGTAACTCAGTTAATGGGTGCAAAATCTGTACAAACACATTCTTAGCTGTACATCAAATACAGGGCCATGCTAGAACAGGTAAACCTTCCTGCACACCTGCACAGAGGGTTCACACACACCTCCCAAAGTAGCAAATAGATGGACTGCTAGTCACAGAAACATCTACTCAAATACACTCTTAAAGGTGGAAAAGCAGACATGTGAATGTATTTCCAGTCCTCCCAGCCCCCAAATTGTGCCTCTGTACTATCACAGGTAGGGCTGATGCCTTAGGTTTTAACTTTTCTCTGTTCCCAGCCCTGCAGTGCCCAGTGTAACTCTGCAGTTCCCTGGAGCTCGTTCAGTGCTGTTCTCTCATGCTCACATTGACATAACAAAGCCTCTCCAGCTCGCTCTCCAAGGACACCCAGACCCTCCTGGGCCCAACAACTGCAAACCTTCATCTTGGGGAGAGGGGGACAAGCTTGGGCAAATTCCATCCTTGCCTGGCTTCTGCTTGGGCAATTGATGCTGATATCAAAGTGGGAAGAACTTGGGAGCAGTCATTGTCCATTTTGGGATGCACTGAGGCAGGAGCCTCTGGAGCCCAGAGTGTGACCTCTGAAGGCCTTTCAAATCAATCCCTCCTTTATTCCTTTACTCTTGTCTGGTCTCTGTTTCTAGGCAGCCATTTAAGGCATCAGGGCAACTACCCACACATTGGCCAACAGGTGTGTGCCAATTAACTCATTAAAATATTGGCTTGTTGTTCATGGTTGGTAAATACCCAATGAATTGGAGTCCTCGTCTCTTTCCCAGTTTATTGGACTCTTCAGCAATGTGTCTGGGCTTGCTTTGTGTGTAGAGCAGACAGGAGACAAGCCCATGGCTGCAATGGTAACCACTGTGGGAGAAGCTTCTGAGAAGCCTTTGCAAGAGAGAGCATCTCGTGGTCACTGAAGCTGTGCTGTGTCAGGACTCAGCATGCAGCCTGCACAGGGCAGGGCTTACCCACAGCAGAACAGAGCAGCCCTCTGTGAGAATGGGGGAGAGCTGCTTACCTCCACCTTATTATGGGAAAGTTACAAGAGCTGCTGAGACCTGGCAAGGAAACACAAGTGAACTTCCTGACCCAAAGTAAACAGTTTTTTGCAGAAGCTGAGGTTCTTTAACTGTTCTGTCTGCCACAGGGTCGGTGATGCTGTGAGTTTGACAAGGAAGAATCTGCTCTTCTGATTCAAGGTCTGTTCTAAATCTGATTTCAGGAAAGTCAGGATAAAAAAGTTTGAGTGATCTGTTCGGTCAGGGCAGTGTTAATTCTGAAATTGTGTGTATTGTGAACGTGTGCATGTGGGTACTCTGTGAAAAGGATTTGTGTGCCAGGCTGGTCGCTTCAGGCAGTGATATTCAGAAGGTTCCTGTAGGAATGCCCATGGCATGGAGCTGCAGCTGTGCTGTGTCGCTGCATCCCCTCGGGAGCCAGGGTGGTGCCCAGGGCAGGGACCTGCAGGGAGCATTTACCCCTCCAGGCACTGCAGGAACCTGCTGTGCTCAGAGCCAGGAGGTTCCAGGGCTGCTGCTGGGCAGGGAGGGGAGCACAGCACTGGCGCTCACATTGCCATCCTGCAAGGTTATCACTCCCATTTCCTTGCTTATCATTCCGATGTCTCTGCCAGTATTAAATGAAAAGCCATTTGATACCTGAGGCTTCTGGCTCAGTATTCCATAAGCAATTAGCCTATTAGTCTTTGAGTCATTAATATTCTCTGCTTTCACTGTGATGATCTCACTTCCTGCAAACAGGAACACTGAGCCGAGAATGAATTAAAAAAACCCAAACATAAATACTGCAGATAAAATGTTGTTTTAATGATGTATATTCTTTGATGACTGCTTGGGAAAAAGAAGTTGTTTAGAGTGGTTTGAGAGTTTTTATAATATGTATTTTGTAAAGAATGTGATAATGAATGTCCTTGTAGAACTATAAATTAAACAAAATGTTAAAACAAACAGACGTGAGAAATAAATAGGGAATATTCAGGTATTGTAGATTCATCTCCAATTAGATTAATGAGGTCTTAATTTTTAGTAAGCTTTTGCCCCACCGCTTATCTCTAAACTTTTCCTCAAGGGTTTTTGTTACTTCATGGGTGATCATGCCTCTTGTAGATCAAAATCAATGAGACTTAAAATTCTCTTGCAAGTTCTGTGCAAAACCAATGGGATTCACTGGTTTCTCTCATTTAGCCACTTCTAAGGGAAGATTCTCACCGAAGCAAAGACTATGCAGCTGAGTCCTAAGTAAATTATTGCTCTTTCTCAGAGTTGTGGTGAGCCTATCCTAATTCCACAGCCTGAGTTACTGCTCAAGAACCATCCTCCTGTTTGGCTGTGCTCCTTGAGGGCTGCCTGATAGAAGTCCTGGGTGGATGCTGGCAGGATGTCATTCCCATCCATCACCATAATCAACACCTGAAGGGGGTCACTGTACAGCATCCTGTCACTGCTCCCAGCAGGAACTCAAAACTCAGGCTGATACAGCTCAAATTGGTGAAGAAGCCATTTAAGTTTTATGTTTAAAGTGTCCTTTATAAAATTTTGGTATAATTTGGCAGGAATATTTCCATTTGTATAGAACTGCTGTGATCTGCAGTATAGATATATAAAATATTCATCTGACTTTTAACACTAAGAAAGTATTTGGAAAATTATAAGACTGTGAAAGGGGTTAAAATTGTTCAAGTACTATGTGGAGCTGCACAGGCAGCTTGTGTTTTATATAAATATAAAAAACCCCTTGTGTTATATAAAACTTTTCAATAAGATTTTTTAATAGATTGCTCAAAGCCTAATGCTATATTAGCAGAACTAATGGAAACAAGAACAGGAGAGAAGAATACAATAGGGGACGTCCAATGTGTTCAAAAAAGAAAAAATTTTAAAATTCCTCCTTTTTTGCCTCTGTCAATTGTGTCTTCAGCAAGAGGGAGGCATAAAAATTCACTGTTCAGCTACTCCATGCAGCACATGGGCTGTGCTGGTAGATGCTCCAAACCTCGGAGCCTCTCTAGTCTGGAAGTGACTAAAACAAAACAAGCTGAGCACTCAGGCTTGTCCAGAAGCTCAGAGTTTCTCCCCTGAGCTGGAATAGGAAGACAGAGCTAAAATTACTTTCTATTTTTAAATTTCTGTGACAAGCATTGATCCCATGTCAAATGACAGCGTGAGAGTTTAAAAATGATAGTTTGTCAATAGAAATCTTCAAACAGGCCTTCATTGTGTGCACTATTATCAGTTTTATAGCCTCCAGAGGAAAATCTGACACCCCTGAGGGATGTCCCTGCACCCTCAGCTCGGTGTCACCTGCAATCGTGCTGAGGGTGCCCCTGATGCCTCTGTCTGTGTCACTGATGCAGACATTAAATAACACTGGGCCTGTACAGAGCCCTGAGGGACACCACTGGTCACTGATGTCCATCATGGCTCACAGCCTTTGGCCACTACACTGACAGAAAATCACTTCAGAGTCCCAGATGGCAGCTTGCAGGCTTTCCCCATGCATGCAAGTCCCAGGGCTCTTTCTATAAATATCTAGGACCATATGTTCCTACATCACTGAAACATCAGTAAACTCTTTGCCCTCACATCCCTTTGGAAAAGTGGGACAGGAGCATCAGAGTAAGGACAGCAGAAAATCCAAGACAAGATGGTTAGGACAGCAATATCTGTTCTGTGTTTCTACCCAGCTCAACATTTGGTTCAGTATTCTTGCTTAATAATGCTTGTTATGGGCTGACTGATTCTGGGATCAAGTTTAGGGGGACCTGAACCAGTATTTAAACCTAGATTTGGTGTTGCTGCCAGACCTGTGTTGCTACAGAAGTGCCCAAACTGCTTTCTGTGCTCTCCTTTCCCTCAGAGACAACACCTTTAGCCCAGAATGTGTTCCTGTCCTCACTGGGGCAGAGGCTGAGGCTTTCATTCTGTTTTCAGGTAAATTACAGTTGGTATCCCTGGTGTTTTGGGGGAATTGTGACTAATTACATAGTGAAAGATCATGAGATATAATCCCATGAAAATAATTACAGAAGAAGTATAAAGGAACGCAATAGAGCTGTAAAAATCTAAACAGAGTTAATGCTTCAAATCAAATGAAAATTAAAAATCTGAGTTATATGTGAGAAATCACTGGGTTTACAGCTGAGGGTCAAGTCCTTCCCTGTATGCCTGTATAGGGAATTTGATCTGTTTTCTGCCATTGGTCTCGGGAGCTTATTCCCCCAGGGAGTTCAGTGGGTAAGGCACTGAGCAGGTTATAATTCCTAGGTGAGTCACAGGCTGCCTGTAGGAATTCGGGTGAGTGACTCTACCTTGTGTCCTGTCCTTTCTAAGATGAGATAATTGCATTTCCCCACTACCCAGAAATGCTTAAGGGCCCTCCATTAAGGTGAGCATCAGGGTGGCAGGGACAGAAATCCGAGTGCTGTGAGACAAGGAGTTTTTAGCAAGCAAAAGATTTTTTTCCTGACCTTATCTTTCAGAATCCCATTGTTTAACAAATGTGAAATTTCCTTACCCATCTTAACAAAATCCTCTCTGTACTCAGATGTTCTGAGCAGTACTCGAAGTCATACTACACCTTCAGACTGTTCTTTGTATTTTTTCTTACCTCTGCCTGACTCCTCTGTCACTAACTCTCTCTGGTGCTACGTAAATATTTCCAGCTGGATCAATTGAAAATAAAAAGCCCTGAGGGAGCTCCCCTTCAGACTGTAATGGACCTCTCCACTTTGCCACTGAACCTGGGTTTGTGGGCAAAGCATTAATGTAAATGGAAATATTCCAAGTTTCAAAAACAAGAAAAATATTGGAATGTTTAGGTCTCAAGGACAAAGGGTCCCTCAGAAACAGCATTAAAATTTTGCTGACAGCTGCAGGAAGTTGCTGTTCAGAACGAACAGGTATAGAAATGAAACTGCCCTGCAGAATCACCTACTCAGAGCACTGCCCTGTACTGAGTATGAACCAACCTTGTCTCTGGTGTTAGCAGCCCTGAGTTTGTTCTTATCAAAATAACTTAATCCTTTTTCTTTCAGTTATTTTTTTAGAGAGGCAGCAGGCCTCAGAATGAAGCTGGGGCCAGCAGAGCTCTGGAATCTCCCTGCAGTGCAGGGTCTGCTCCCAGAGCAGCTGTGATGGAGGTTGTGCCAGGGGCTTTTGCCAGAATAGGCTTCTTAAGCAGTTTATTCTATCAAAAATATTGAGATATGGCTCATGCATTGAGATATGCCCACTGGCTACAGAAGGCATCTGGGAATTGGCTCATTCTGTGTATCAGAGAGCAGGGTAGTTATGGCTCTGGAGTTAACTGGTTTCTATTGGCTTTTACTGGATTTGTGAATGGACATCTGAATACCCTGCATCAGTTATTGTAAAATATAATAATTTGTGCTTGTCTCCTGCAACATTGCAGGACTTTTATATGAAATTTTCTCACTCTGCTTTGAGATACTTTTGAATATGTAATTATGTTATTATTCAGACTTCTGATGAGATAGTGCAAGCCTCCAAAATTCCCCAAACAACAACAATTTATGTAAAATTCAAATGGGTAATAATGAAATTGAAATGAAATAATGAAATAATGAAATTCTAGAACTTTGGGACACATTTCCATGTTGTTACACGGTGAAATCTTTCCATCACCAGAAGCCAAAGCAAAACCAAATCAGTGAAAGCTTTGTCTGACATCCTTTGGCAGACTGAAAGGTAACTCATTTTCAGACTGATTTGAATATGAAATTGAATTAGTGGAGCTAAAAATATTTCTGCAATACTGCACTGGTGAAAAGCAATAAAGCCATTTATGCCAGATAGTCTAAGGAAGAATGGACAGCAAGCTCTGAGAAAATGATAACCCATTTTTTTACTGTTACCATGGCAATGTAGCTACAAACACTTGTGTTTGGACTGTACAATCCTCATGAAATACAACTTGTCAGTTCTTTTTATAAGCCATAAACCCTTTCAACTCCATGGATGCAGAAGAGCTCCTAAGAAGGAGAGAGGAGAAAAGGGACTGTTACACCTGGAATGTGTGCAGGCCCTCATCAGTCCTCAAAACACCAGGGCAAGGCCCTGATGGAGGCCTCATTCTAATTTAAGCATCTATTTGTTTATGCATTAATGTGTTGGGTAATTTTTTTTTTCAATTTTTTTCCTCTTAATCCCTCTGACTGCATTCCCAAAGCATGTGGCACAGTCCTGCAGCTCACTCCCCTCACTGCATTACTGGTTGTGCTATGAGGAAAGACAGGGCAGCCTCTAATCCATGTTTAAAATAAGATTGTTATTTTAAGCGACCTTTTCCTACCCCTTTTGAATCTTTGCATGCCTGAGGGATTCCCTTTGGAGTCCCAATAAATAAAACAAGAGCAGGCTTCACTCTGCACTGGGCAGCCCTGTGCTTCTGTCATTGCTGAAAGGGCAGTGAGGGCTGGAGCAAGATCCTGGGAAAATGCAGCAATGAATTTAGTTATTCCCAAGAATATTGGGGAGAGAATGCAAAAGTGTGGAGTTTAGCATTTCTCCTTTAGCCAAGGAGGAAAACAGGACTGTCAGTCCAAAACACAAGCATGTAGATGACTTTAAACTGATGCCTTAAATGGCTACCTAGAAACAGAGACTAGACAGGAATAAAGGAATAGAGAAGGGATTGATTTGAAAGGGCTTCAGAGGTCACACTCTGGGCTCCAGAGGCTCCTGCCTCAGTGCATCCCAAAATGGACAATGACAGCTCCCGAGTTCTTCCCACTTTGATATCAGCATCAATTGCCCAAGCAGAAGCCAGGCAAGGATGGAATTTGCCCAAGCTTGCCCCCCTCTCCCCAAGATGAAGGTTTGCAGTTGTTGGGCCCAGGAGGGTCTGGGTGTGCTTGGAGAGCGAGCTGGAGAGGCTTTGTTATGTCAGTGTGAGCATGAGAGAACAGCACTGAACGAGCTCCAGGGACCTGCAGAGTTACACTGGGCACTGCAGGGCTGGAAACAGAGAAAAGTTAAACCCTAAGGCATCAAAACCATTCATGTAAGTGAACCAAGCTTGTTAGTTGTCCATTGAAGGACACATACCTGAGAGCTGTTTCCTGACCCCCTCATTAAAGGGAGCCACTTTCCCCTGCTGCCACCTTTCCCTTTTGTTTTCCAGTGTGCAGCACACAGCAAAGGTGCTTTTCATAACAAACTTGTGCATGCAACAGCATTTCTGCAAATGTACAAAAAAAGGCTGAATTTAATGGGATTATTCATAAGCCTAAATTAATCACATGTTTGCAGCATCAAAGCCAATGTTCCTAATCCAAAGGATTTACCCAGAGTAGATTTAAGATTGCACAGAGTAGATTTAGGATTGCGGGGCAATCTCAGCTCATCTGAGTTAAATGATCTTGGAAATCAGGGTCTCCTGAATTACCTTGGAAATGATCTGAAGATAACTCATGACTGGAAGGAAAATGGCACCTGGGTGTTTTCCATAATTGCAATTTCCAGGGTAGCTAAGGCACAATTTCCTGGAGACTGATTCCCCAAATCTTTGACTTGCTCAATTAGATGACAATTGCTGGCCTGGGATGTGTCTAGCACAGAGCTGTCTACAAATAAGGGAAACTTATCAAAGACATTTACAATTCTTTTGCAAACACATGACAGCTGGTCCAGGAACATGGAATTAAGATGCCTTTCTTGTTAATTTGTGCTTAATAATTACAGCAGCTACTTGCCACGGGGATGTTTCTGTGTTCTTGGGTTTGTGCAATTTTCTGTATTTCTGTACTTGTGGTCCACTCCACGTTTGTTACTGCCAGTGGCAAGGTCCTGAGGAAGCAAGAAAGCAAGGAAGAATTTGGGGGGCTTCTGGGACGGACTTGTACCATATTTTCCATGACACCTCTGTGTCATTTTTAGCCTTTCAGGGATCTGTAATGACTGTACTGATCGCTCACTGCTGGCAGCCCCAGGTTACTGAGGCTCAGCCTTCACCCTAAGGTGCCTGCAGCCTTTGCTGGAAAGGGAATGAAGCCCTGTGAGGAAAGGGTCTGCAAGCAGCCCTGAACGAGAGGTGCTGGGAGAGAGAAGCACAGCTCTTGGTGCTGAGGAGAAAGCTGCTCTGCTGAGGGGCAGATGGAGGGGTCTGTAGGCAAATAAGGGACAGTCTCGATATCAAACTGATCTTGCTCTGGGCCATGCTGTGGCCTGTGCTCACCATCCCTGACACCCTGAGTGTTCTCGTGACAGTATGACTGCATGCCATACAGCACAGAGCACTCCTCTGCTATTGCAGGCAGTCAGGGGAAAAGCTTTCAGAATACGGATTTAGGGAAGAGCCCCTTCCCACTTTTAGTGAAGGGATCCATTTAGACAAGCTAACAGCAGCTCCTTAATCCCCCTGAAGCTCCTGGTGTGCCAGGGTGTGAGTAAGGCTGGGCAGGGATGATGTCAGGCTGACTCACGGGGACCAGAGTTTCCCCAGGGAGGGCAGTCTCAGACCCTGAGCTCCAGCAATTTGTCACTGCTGCCTCCTACCTCTCCCCCTGCCCTTCCAGCAGAAGCCCTTCCCTCCCCCAAGTGCTCTGCAGTTCTCCTCTAGTTCAGGACTTTGCTAGGTTGCCTTCTTGCCTCCTCTGTACAAGTAATCTCCGACTGGAGTCAGGAATGCCAGGTGTGGGAGGGGATGGAGGGCTCAAGATTATCTTGAAGGAGCCTGGAGGGGGGACAGTGATTTATCTTTGAATGTTCTTCCCTCCTACATTTCTGTCGAGCTGGTGATGCAGCTTTCTGTAATGATTCTGTAGTGACTAATACCTGAAAGCCACAGAAATTTCTCTGAACTCTTGAATGAGGGAAAATGTGCTCTCCTATTATCACGAGGGAGGCAGAGGATGCTTTTGCATTTGTATCAGAGGTGAGATTTGTATCAGGTTGCTGTGTCAGTACGAAAGTTATAGCCGCCAGGAGAGAGAAGTTTTTAAAGCCTGGTGTTTTTTAATCTGTTTACTCACAACAAAGTCATGTGGGTGATGTGCTTCACTGTTAAACTCCTCCTGGAACAAAGGAAATCAACTCAAGGACAGCTGTATTTTAGATATCAGAAGCACAATATTGGATCAGAAATATCTCATTTCATTTGAAGCTTTCTTTTTAGTGTTTGTTGCTTAATTTGACACATATGTTCAGTTATAGTTTAGTTAGAGCAGCCTTCCCATAACCTAAGAAACTGGCTGTCAGATTGGTCATTGTTCCTGAGTGTTACTCTGACGTCAGCATTTATCTAAAACTTTAACAAGGATCTCAAGTGATGGCCATCAGCTGTTTTTCCATCAGAAAAATCTCTTTTCCCAGTTCCATGAAAACACTTAAACTACTGTCTCAGCATTGGGATTTTTTTCATGTGTTCTTCCCATTGTGGTGGTGAGCACACGGAAATGTAAAAATAAGTGAAAAATACACTGAGGAACACTTCACAGACTGGCACTGTTAGTTTCATAATTAATTAATAGAAGTTCTCCATTCTGTTGCATAAAGAACACGGAGAGATAACTAGGAATGTACCTCTGTGTGCTGTTGTAATGAAGTGCAGTGAGGTACATTTAAGCAGGGCACTGTGACCTGGGTCAGCTTCTCAAACACTGAGGTTACTCCACCTTCCCAGTTCTTTCCATTATTGCTTTTGTGTTGTCATGTTCTACTGTTGTTCTACAATTCAAGTTACTTTTTTCTGTATAAAGTGTCATTTGCAGAATGTCCAGGGAAGGTGAATCTCCCACTGACCCAGCCCCTTGCAGCCCAAGCCAAGACACGAATTCTTCGGGCAATATAACATGTAATTAAAAACTTCTCAGGCTGGATATCCTCTTTTGGGGGAGCAGACATTCGACCTTTGTAGTTCTCTTTTACAATGTTTGATGTTTATTATTTTGTAGGATTTTTTAAAGGAAACTAATTTTTCTTTAAGTATTGTAGCTCCCTTTCCCTTTCTCTTTTTTTTCCCACTGATGCAAAATAATATGCAGTTTTTCAACACAATTCCAAGGTAGGGTTTAAAAAAAATCCAGATAGATTTATTTAATCCCCATCCCATACATCTGTCATTTAACTGCACTTTCCCAAAGTTTTTATGGCTGTTCTGTTAGTGTGGATTTAGTCTTTTGAGAATTTCATACAGCACAAAATGACTGCAGGCACAGGAAATGAACTTCAGAAAGACCTCTCACTGCACTACAGAAGAACCCAGTCATTGGTGGTGGGGCACTGTGTGGGTGCACACAAAGCATCAGGCAGAGTTTTTCCAGGAGAACAATCAGCACATTCTCAGCTGTACTTTATGATCTGCAGATTCAGAAAAATAATCTGCTATAAAGTAAAACTTCCTGGATTTTATTCACAGAAGAAGTGAGGGCAGGACTCATCAGGGCAGCATCATCTGGTGGGAGGTGCATCGGGATGCAAAGCTTCGTGCCTGGAGTCACGAAAATCTCGGCATTAGTGAGATCACAGCGAAGCTGCACTCAGTGAGTAATGCCAAGGTATTGTGTTTCTGCTGCTTCAGTAACTCAAAATCAGAACCAAAAACCTGATGGGAAATTTTACATCACGTCTGACTAAAGGGCCTTGATTTCATACAAATCCGAGGAGTTCTCTGATGTGACAGCTGCTCTGTTGGGTGCTTTTGTTTCCCTGCTCTGTGTTAATTTGCTTATTCAGGGTTTTGTCACTGGAGCAGTGCAGGGAGCTCAGGAGTTTTTTTTTATGTGGTAGGAGCACCCAAACAGCTCTCCAAACCTAGAGCTTTTTTCTTACTCTAAAAGAGACAGTACCTCCTTGAGCCTCTAAAAACATTTCTTTGTTTAGTTCACATGCTTGTCTGTGTTTTATAATAGTCTCAAAATAGAAAATTGACTCCTGCTTCCTGAGACTTAAGGTCTATAATTGTTCCAACACTTCAATACAAACCAAGGGAGAACTACCCAGCTGTATCTTACCTTCTACAGATAAAGAAATATCTTGTCCTTGAGTCTCTCTGGAGCATATGCTCTGAAGGGTGACTTGGAGTCTGTGGGAGGATTTTGTACCATAACTCAGTGTTTGGTGTGAAGTGTCGTGCTTTAACCCCAGCTGGCACCACACAGCTGCCTGTTCCCTGCTCACACCACCCTCACTGGGATGGGGAATGCAGCCAGGGAAAAAGTGGGCTGAGATAGAAACAGATCAATAGACCAGAAAGTGAAGGGAAAATACTAATAATGATAAAACAATATACAAAGTGAGAGATGCATAATACAATTGCTCATCACCAATGTCCAGTCAGCCCCCAGGCAGTGATTCCTGCCCCATGGCCACCTCCCCCACTTTATGTGCTGAGGTCTGGAATATCCCTGTGGCCAGTTCAGGTCAGCTGTCCTGGCTCTGCTCCCTCCCAGCTCCTTGTGCTCCTGTTTGCTGGCAGGGCACAGGAAACTGAAAAGTCCTTCACTTGGCATAAGCTAAAAACATCTGAGCACATCCATACTTAGCACAGCTAAAACATCAGCGTGTTACCAGCATTGTTCTCTCTCAGAATCCAAAACTCAGCACCAGACCAGCTACCAGGAGGAACATTAACTCTGTCCCTGCCCAAACCAGGACAAAGGGTGATCTGGGTCAGTGGCACAGCCAGGCCAAAGGATGCTCCAGGCTGAAGGGCTGCAGGTTGGCTCTGGTGGCACAGTAATTAATCTAAAACCCAGCGGGGTTCAATATGACAAATACTTTTTATTGACACCTTTGTATTCCTGGTGAGCATCTCCCTACCCTACCCTACCCTACCCTGAAAATGTTGGAGTCTAGGAAATGCATTAAATGCACTGTATTTATAGGCATTTTGTATGGCAATTTGCTGTTTTTTCCAGGTGGAAAAGACAGAGCAGTGTGTTCCTTCCCATCATTACTGTGTTCAAGCTGATCCTGCATTCTCTGAGTGTTTAATGGTTTCTTTTTTTCAACGCACATCCTTCCAATTCTTAAATCTTAGGGCTGCCTTGGATACCTTCTGTCAATGAGAGACTCCAGCAAGAGCAAATAGATAGCACCTCTTCTCTGAGGCATCCAAGGGCCTTACTGTATTCCTTAGCAGCCCCATCTTGGAGGCTCAGTTTCCAGCTCTTACAGCATTTGCTGTCTTTCCCACTAACTCTTACAGTATTTGTTGTGTTTCTCACTAACCCATGTGCTGGCAGTTTTGATTAGGCTGTGGTGGAACAGCAAGTTTTCCTGATTGCACAGAAAACCTTTAAAGTGTAGCCTGAGGCTTTGGGCACAGGAGGTTCTTTCCAGTTATTGCTCTTTAAACCCTTCACTTCACCTGGGGATGTTTCTCACAGGCTGCATCTTGTGCCTTGGAAACATCTGTACCTTGGAGAAAGTACAGAGAGCTCCTTGCTCATTTTGTTCTTAAACTGTCAGACAGAAAACTTAACCTGGGAATTTGGGGTCAAAGAACTTCCAATGGTTTCTGTTGTGTTTCTGTGTGTGATGTGTGGAAGGAACACAGCAGTAAATAGAACGAGTCTTCAGGCACATGTGTGTGTCTCCTCATGCCAGCAGAATCTCCTGGTGGCTTGCCAAAGGTATAACATTGAAACAAATTAAAGCGTTTTGTACAAATTATGGAAATGCAGGGCACAGATATTGGTGAGCCTCATCTTCTGTAATCATCTGTACCCCTCCAATTGGGGTGGAGTATTTCCTCCTGGATCTGTGGGGTTTTCTTTTGCCTTCACTGAGACCCATTATGGCACAAGAAGTTCAGCAACAGCTCAGACATGAGTTCAGGTCAGCCTCTCACACAGGGATAGCAATATTTCAAAAATATTCATCTTGTGTTGTGAGTGAAACCCAATTCTCCCGTTTCTCTAGTGAAAGTGTGAAGTAGCCACCAAACAGATGTTCTGCTTAGAGTGTTGGTTTAACTCAGTGAGTTTCCCTGATGTGAACAATGTCCATTCTTTTCTTTCTATATTTCAACACCATGCTGCTTACTGTTTCAAAATTAAACATACCTCGAATACACAGTCCCATTTTTACTTTTGTGTGTGCATTAAACAGCTGTTAATGGCTTTTGTGTTTCCCACTGAAGGCAGCTGTTTCTATGGTCAAAACATAGCCAAACCCTGCCCTTGCCTGTGTGCCAGTGCAAGCAGGAATTTCTGGACCTTGTGGATAATTTCCATGTTTTTGTGGCTTATGCAATCAGGTAACATCTGCTAAATGCAAATTGAATTGTATTGCTGGAATCAAACTGTGGTTTGACATCTGTGGGGATGCCCAAAGGACCTGCCAGGGCAAAAATGTGTCTCTCCTTCTTATGAGGGATAGTGCAGGTCCAAAGAGGTTTTGCAGAATTGCTCTGGGGAGTCAGCACTGATAAATCATCTAACCCAGTGTGGTGAATTTGCACTGAAATGAAAGTGAGACAGCCCATGTGAGGGTCAGTACTGGGAACAGCAGCAATATTAACAAATAGCTATCAGAAAGCACTGTTATATGAAATGTCAGTAATGCAGCACCATGGATTGGAGCACTCCATTTCTCTGCTATTTTCCCTTTGTTCTCAAGACTTGTTCCGGATTGGAGCAAATGACAAGTACCTATTAAAACTCATTTAGCCTTCACACTATGACTCCCTCTGCTGCTGTGGTGGGAAGTGACTTTTTCCTCTCTTGCAAACATATGGAAATGCACAACAGACCCCATATGAGGCTCACAATACAACATATATTGCTGTTAAAAGCCACCTTCTGGGGCAAAATAATGCGAAACAGCATGACCAGTGCAAGCCAACAGAATATATTGAGGAAACCTTCACAGTGAAGACAACTAAGTATTTCAGAAGGAAGGAAATTGATTGTGGTTAATCAAAGATCTTATTGTCTGGTTTACCCCTCATTTCCATCAGTATAATAAACCAGAGCTCAGTGGAGTTACTCTTGATTTATAACAAAGTGAGAGGACTAGAGTAAGTACCAAATAGGTCATTTACTTTGCTGATTTCTACTTCACATCATGACTGCTTGACATCTCTGCTGGCTTTAAAATACTTTCTGTTTCATGTAGGAGCTTTTTATACCATTTGTACTTGCTGTGTAGGGGAGAGGAAAATTAATTGCAGTCTAAATTAAATCCTTTTGGCATGCATTTAGATGTGACTAAGAGGACTTCTAAAAATATGTTAACTAACAGGCTTTATTGGAAAAAAAAGAGCACTTTAATATATGCTTGCAGGTAAAGGTGATCTACGGATTCAGTGTGCCTTTATGAGATCAGCTGAAGAAATTGGAGCATTATCTAGTCTGTCACCTCTCCAATCTTTGACAATGTCCATAATGTGCTGCCTAAGGTAGAGTAAAACCACCTCTTGTTCTTTGTGGTCCAAACATATTCTTCTGTCTTGTAAATTGAGGAGTAAAACGTGATGCAGCCGATTTTGCTGCTTTCTGACATCAGTAGACCTCAAGCAGGTACAGAGTTAGTTTAATGGGCCTTTTTGCTGGGAAGCTGAAAAATCATCCCAGTTTTACTGTCTGGAATGTTTCCAGGAGATGAGTGGCATGCCCTTTGCCTGCTGTTTGGAGCATTAGAGCTCATGTGGCAGGACAGTGAACACGAAGGGCCCACCAGGTACCCCAGGTCCCAGAGATGAGGGGTCTGAGAGCAGTGGAGCAGCTCAGGAAATGTGTGCACGTGAATCAAGTGCAAGGTCCTACACCTGGCTTGGGGCAATCCCTGGTGACAGAACAAGTTGGGGGGTGAAAGGATGGAGAACAGCCCTGGGGAGAAAGGCTTGGGGTGCTGGTGAGGGAGAAGCTCAACGTGACCTGGTGAGAACCTGGAGAGCCAACCCTGCCCGGGGCTGAGCCCAAGCGTGGGCAGCAGGGCAGGGGTGATTGTGCCCCTCTGCCCCCTCAGCTGAGAGCCCACCTGCAGAGCTGCTCCAGCCCTGGGCCCAGCACAGGGAGGAGCTGGAGCTGCTGGATTGGCTCCAGAAGAAGGTTACAAAAATGATCAGGGGGCTGGAGCACCTCTCCGGTGCAGAAAGGCTGAGGAAGTTTGGCTTGTTCAGCATGGAGAAGAAAAAACTCTGGGGAGACCTTATTGTGAGTTTTCAGTACCCAAACGGAGCTTGTGGAAAGGTGGGGACAGACTCTTTAGCAGGGCCTGTGGTGGCAGGACAAAGGGCAGTGCTTTCAAACTAAAACGGGGGGAATTTTTCAGTGAAGGTGGTGAAACAGCAGAACAGGTTGCCTGGGGAGAGGTGTATGGCCCATCCCTGGAACCCTTCAAGGTCAGATTGGACAGGGCTCTGAGAAGTCTGATACCACTGAAGATGTCCCTGATCTCCACAGGACTCAATGGCTTTAGAAGTCCCTTCCAACTCAAATCATTCTATGATTCTATGAATTCCTTTTACTGCAAAACTGAGACTTACCAAGCATTTGGCCCTTATTTATCATTCCACATCATCTTAATGCTTACATGAAGATAGATAATCTTCTTTCTACTTCTGATTTATGTCCTGAAAATTTAGACTTATGTTTTCCCCATTTTTCTGACAAGCAGAATCATTTTAACATAAAGGCTTAAGTACAGTAGCAGCTTAAACCACCAGCCTAACAAGGTTAAAGTGTCTCCCCTAAATGAAGGTCCTGAAATCACCCCCACTTCCATATTAAAACAGTCTCTCCTTTTGACTTGACATTTGGCTAAGGAAAAACATTTGCTCTTCAAAAATATGTTGGGAAGTTTATCTATAGAACTAATGATAGAACAGACCATGTTTCTAAAATAGTCTCCTTTTAGCCTGCTTATCTCTTCCCTGACATTTCTTACTGAGCATCAGTGAGCAGGCAGCTTTGTACTGACATCTGAAAGCAAGGCTCCAGCAGCAGCATGCAAAAGGCTATGGAACAAGCAGTCACATGGTTTCTATATTTTCTCTCTTTGTTTACTGTGTTCATAATGCCAAATGGCAAATTAAAAGAATGCCCTAATCCCAAAGAGTATGGTATTTCTCCTTCCCACATGGATGGTTGTGATTATCTTTGGGGAGGAAAGGCGTTTTATATTTGGGATTTTTCTAATATTCAGTTCTAGTCTTCTCTCTGGGAATGCAAATAATTTCTGAACTTATTAGTATAAAAACTATGTAATTTACATAAAGTGAATGATTACAATGAAATATTTGACAAATTTTCAAAGATTGATATGTGTGGTCTGCAGAAACTTTGACTTTTAACGTAGGAGAAGACAGGGGAATGTGCATTTTTAGAAAGGAGCTGGGAGGTTGGTGTTACCTTGCAAAGTTTTGTTGAGAGCTGCAGAGAAGAAAGACATCTTTGCTCATATTACCTTTTTGTTCCTCTTTTACTGCTGTTGTTATGGTCAGGGAATTCAATCCTGGCTGCTCACCTTCATCTTTTCCAAATGCCAGGTTTTAAAACATGTTTTATAATACACATGACGGTGCTTGAGCAGTAGGAAAACTTCTCTTAGCTGCTACCAATAAAGGGTATGTGATGTTTAAATCCAATTTTTAAAATATTTAAAATATAGGGGAAAGAAACAGAATGAGGTGTGGAGTTAAACTTTCTCTAACCTGTCTGAATTTCTCCCTTGTATCACCCCCAGAAAAATGTGATGGGAACACAAAATGCAGCTCCTGTTGAGACCTGCAGGTCCTGCTACTGCTGGTAGCAAAGTCTGAGGGACAGAAATCTGGAGTTATGTCAGGCTACTTGGTTTTTCCAGTCAGGAGCCTCCAGGTGCAGAGTTTCAGGTCTGCCATAACAAGTGAGGACATGAAAAACACAAGAGAAAAGGGATGTGTATTAAAACGCATTTTTGATAAATGTGGGCAAAGCAAACATTGGTTGTAATAAGAATTTCTGGGGTTTTTTTAAGCAATATGGCCTTAAGGATTTAGTCTGTATTCAATAGCTATAAAGTATACAGAAATAGATGCATCTGAGAAGGCAAATTGGTATAAATTTGTTATTTAAAGAGGCTCCACTAATATTTTCTGAGTAACTTTTCAAGAAAGATCCAAAATACCTCTAGAAATACTTTTCCATGTGCATTTAATATCTATTTCAGTGCTCAAAACTCAACTCTGCACTCACACTTGGACAGTTATGCAATCCAAACACACTTTTAGCTCCCACAAAACCTTTTAAAATTCCTTTTAAAATTATATACTTTAGTTTCACTCTATGAAAAATTGCACAGTTGTATTTGGACAATATTGTTGCTCAGAATTCAAAAGAGGACAGGTGGGGAAAATAATATAAGACTGGGAATAAAGTTCCAGCACAGGTTGCACAGACCTGGAAAGAGTTTTCAGGTATATTGACAGCATTGATTTAAGGGTCCAAGGAGGTGTGCAAAGCACAGCAGCAATAAAATGGCAGTGTTCTGTGCAAAGTCAATTTGAGTACAGATTAATGAGTCACTGAAGCACCTATGAAATGGCAGATGGTGCTTATGGCTGGGAAGGAGAATTTCCATTTGTTGTTGTAGCAGAGGGCAGTTACTGCAGTCAGACTGGTTGTTAGGAATGAAAAGGCAAACAGAATTAATGGCATTTGTTTTGTTTTGGTCGCAGGCTCCATGATAAGACTGAGAAGGAGGAGAATATTTAAGTTAATTTTTTTGGAATAATTATGATGCCTTCTCCAAAACCTCCTCATGCCTTATGAGACTCCAAGCAGCCACTATACATTGTTTTCAAAATGCATTTTAAGTGAGTGACTCCAGTCAATAGCACCTGTCCTTACCAATGTAGGGTATTCTGTTTGTTTTCCAGCATGCATTGTGCAAAGGTTCTACAGCCTGGTAATTGTAGACATATAAAGACAGGCTGGGTATGTAGAAATTTTCATTGAAAATGTAGCTGCTGACCAAAAACTGAAAAAATACAACTTTAAGTAGTAAAGAATATACAGAGTAAAGGATGTATTTGGATTATTCTCTTACAACTTTTCTCTCCTCTCTGGACTTACCTATCATCCAAGCTGGGGTTTTTTATGCAGAATGATCAGGAAATCTCTACACATGAAGAAGCAGGAACACTTTGGTTCTCTTTGGGTGCCTGTTGCCTGTTAGGGACCCAGCTTGTTCAGCAGAATAGAGTATGAACTCTGATTTCTTGGAGCTACCACAGCAGCAATTTCAGGCCCAAGTTTTCAAGAGGTTTTTTTAAATTATTCTATGATTTTTTTTTTTTTTTAATGCATATGTGTTTCTGTTGATATTTTTCTTGGAGGAAAAAGATTTTCCAAACACTTCTTTTAGGCACTGAGATAATACTTTAAAGTAAGTAAAGACCAGACAAAGCTTTTTTAGTCCCTTATTTACACTCATATTCTATCCTCAGTCTGCTTCAAATATGTTATTGGTATAAAAGTTTCTTGAGATATAAGGCAAACAAGAGGCTGCTCAAGACAGAGATATTAAAGTCAATATATTTTTATTTGATACGAGTGGATTTTTCATGTATTTCCTGGATACCAGCCATAGGGACCTGGAAGAGTAGAAGGGATTGGAAAGCTCAGAGCAAGCTGAGATTGAAAGACTTTATTTATGTATTTGAAAGGTTTCCTGTCTACAGCACCAGACTGTGGGAGTGCAGGTGAGCCAGCTTAGTGTGTTTGGCTCATTCTTGGTTTACAGTGGTGCCATTTCATGGACTTTGGTGGTGCTTTTTGTGGAAATGAGGAGAGAACAATAATTGTGAAGTCCTGGGGTTTATGGCAGCATAAGGAACACAGTGGGATTGAGCCACCATACCTTTCAGCTTCCTCTACAGATTCTTTTCTGCTAATGAGATATATTGTCAATAACAATATAAAAACCTGAAAGATAAATCATCATCTTAATTCAGGTAAAATCAATTGCAAATAACCTGGATGGTGTCTTCCCTCTTGGCAATGAAACCAATACCAAACTCATTTGAAGGTATGACTCCCTGAAAATTAGTCTTGTTCTTCTGAAGTTGATTGGCAGGCACTAGAGCAGACCTTAGTCCTCCTTTCTCCTCCTTCTAATCAGAATAATTGCTTGTTTGTGCAGTGCCCCCAAGCACAGAACAGAAATGCTCCTACACAACAGAAAGGTTTGCATAGGTTAAGAACTTTAACACACCATTCTGTGTTAAATCTTCCCTTTAAATGTGACCCCCATGGCTGAAATCTGGCTGTACTTCAAGGAAATGTCCAGGCTGTTCCTGGCAGTGGAAAGGATAAGCTCTAACTATCGTAGAGGATTTAATCTTTAGCAGTGCTGGACATTGACCACGTCCACTGAATCGTCTGGATTGCAGAAAGTCTTTGTGTCAGGTTTCTAATCACGGTTATCTGAACTCATCTGCCTAATCTGGAGCAGCTTTTAGTGCTCAGGAACAAGCTCTGATCCAACCTGTAATTGTGCACATGGGTTTGGTCTGAGCTCCTCTGCTCACCTCAGTACCTGGCACAGGAACCATGCACAGTCAAGTTTCTTGCTCTTTTATATACTCCACCTGGCAGGTTATTACAGTTAGAGATGGTCAGAACAAAACCTCAGCAATAGATGCCCCTGCCCTTCTGTAAAATTTTACCTCAGGATAAGTTTATGGTTCATGATCATCCGAATAATCACCATCAGCCCCGAATCAGGTCTGAATAAAGTCTTAGGGTAATTAAACAGAGGGGCAGATTACACAGGTGGCTGCTCAGGTGACAGCATTCTGCTCCTTTAAAGGTCATGTGGAAGCAATGCATCTTATTCCCATCACTGCAGAAACATTTATTTGTAAAATCACTGACCATCAGATGACATGAGGAAGCAGAGAACCCTTGGGAGACTGATAGGTGTTGCATTTCCATGATTTAGTTACTAGTGTTTTCCACAGATTACAAAAGCCAAAAAGCATAAAGGAAAACTCTGAAAGGTGTCACAAACATATCAGCCCATTTAATAATATAAAGTGATCAGGACTCCTTGGTACAAATGCCATTACTTACACACTGCTGTAACCTTACTGGTATAGTAGTGTACCAATATAAAAGATATTTCTCAGATATGGAGTCTTTATTTATGTCTTGTATTAAAATGACCCACAGGAAAGATAGGATTTCCCACCTGAATTATAATTAAGTTACCTCCTTTGATTTACTCACTAGCTAAGATAACAACTGTGCATAGTAAGCAGTGAGAGAAAAGCTTGGGCCATTTCCACTCCTCTGAATGAAGGAAACATGAGTTTAACCAAACCTGGATAAAACTCTACATTGTACCTTTTAGTATGACACCAGTCCAGTGAAAAATGGGTCAAAACAGTACAGATGTTTCACTGCTCAGAAGGAAAAATGTGACTTGTGTCTATTTGTTGTATTGTGAACCACCACAGACAGGGAAACAGAATATGAATAATGATGGGCTGCTCCTCTAACTCTTTGTGAGAATGGAGAGACCTCACAGGAGTGTTGGAAATCTTTCTGTAATATCTAGAAGGTGTGAAGAGCAAGGAAATGGAGTCTCTGCTCCTTTGGTGCTGATGTCACCCCGCAGACAGACGTCAGTGCTGCAAGAAATACCAGTGACGTTTCCTGGGATGAATCTCCCTCCGTTGGGAAGTGTGGTATCCAAGTGAGACAAAGCACAAACTGACTCCTGCAAATGAGGAGAGTGGCTGTGGTTCAATATTCTGTCAGTGCACAGCTCTGAGATTTATCTGAGTCTTTGTAAGCCTTTGTTACGATCTCCAACAGTGTTATCACCTTATTTCCATACTTTTCTGCTTTACTGGGCCATTGCCTTTGTCATCCTGCACCCTTTTATATCTAATTATGGAACAAATGCAATAATAAGTGGAGTGTGGATAGATGTGTTATAAGATTATAACAACCCCAATCATAGCCAGGTTTCTGTTCGTGGATCAAACTCCCAGAGCAGGTTCATTGTGTACTTTAGGGACAAAACCAACTCACAGTTTTTGTGATCCAGGAATAGTACCTGTGGTACAAAGGACTCTTTTGGTCCCCTGTTCCTCTTAGAGTTGGATCACAATGTTATGATCCAAATATCCCATTATTACTATTATTATTATTATTATTATTGTGAAGGTCTGTCTTGTCTGCTCACCCTAAATTTCTGAATATTTGTGTTTGGCTGGCCCTTGCTGAGACCTCAGTTTGTTCAGAGTGCCTGGAACTGAATGTGTCCCTGCTCTTTCCCTGCTGTGGAGCAGTCAGCATTGTGTGGCAGTGCCAGGAAACTGCAGCCTTGCCGTGTGTGAGCCTGGCTGGCTGGGTGAGAAGGGACACAGGTAACCTGCACAAATGGGATTTCCCACAGAGATTGCCCCTAGATGAGGCACAACACACCAGGCCTCCCTTCCACTGCACCTCATTTATCTTCATGATAATGAATCTACATAATACCCTCATTAATCTAAATGAATGAGCTGGCACCTCATTCCAGCCCTCTGCTCTCCTTGCTGCTTGAGACTCCCTTCGCATAAAATATATAAAAAATAAGTACAGAAGGGGTCCTTCTATATTCTATTCTGATCTCACAGCAGTGTGAGTTCAATTCAGTAGAATAACTCTTGATCTAGGCCATGATTCACCCACTTTCTTGAGTAGACATCCAGTTTTAGGCACATGAATAAGGCAACTACTCATAGGAAGATGACAACCCCGTGGTAGATTTTTCTATTGGAAGGAATTTACCATCTTTAGATTGAAGCATAGCTGGGATCATAAATCTGTACTTAGCACTAAAAGCTTATTCCCTTATTTTAATGCTGATAAAATAAGTTGAAAAAATGAATGCTGGTTTAGTTTTTGTCAGTGACCAGACCACACCTATTATAATATTCTGCTACTTCTCTTAACGGGGACTTCTGTTGGAATTCCTCCCTGGGAGGGTGGGCAGGCCCTGGCACAGGGTGCCCAGAGCAGCTGTGGCTGCCCCTGGATCCCTGGCAGTGCCCAAGGCCAGGTTGGCCATTGGGGCTTGGAGCAGCCTGGGACAGTGGGAGGTGTCCCTGCCCAGGGCAGGGGTGGCACTGGGTGGGATTTAAGGTCCCTTCCAACCAAACCATTCTGGGATTTTTTGATTGTTTGATTTTATGCTGTATTTGGAGTCTTATAATATCTACTCTAAGGGGCCCTAAGGTATGTGTCACAGCAAAGTTATTAATAGAAGCAAACTGCTTCTATTTTCAGGTATGGAAAAAAATTATCAATAAGGGGGCAGTAAATGTCATTTTAGACAGCCTGAAATGAAACAAAAGAATATAGTTAGAAAACTGTATTGCCCTATTTTAATCTTCTGATTTGCTTAGAAATAACTAAAAAAAAAAATCAAAATATATTAATGGAGTAAGAGGCAAATAATATGTTAAAATATTATTAAAATACATACAGTTATCCCTATGAAATAATAAATTAACTAGGAATATGCAGCACCTAAAGAAGAAATAGGAAGGATTCTTGCTTATTCCCCTGGCAGTAGGTATCCTCCTGTGCACACATCTCCAGAGGAAACTATGCTCACACAAATTTACTGTTGGACCCTTCAGTTGAAAGAAAGGGTAAAGGAGAGAAACACTGACTTCTTTCTAAAAGGCCTAACTCTAACCTACCATGGCTCTGGATTATTTTTTCATTTACAGTTTCAAATAAAATGTTGTTTCTTTTTAAGACTCCGAGTTTTAGCTAAAAAAAATCCTTCGCACTTCAGCAGCCTTGCCTTAACCAGAGGTATCTGCCAGGGGAGGCATTTATCAGGGGTCTCAGCTCGTTAGAGAGGGGCTGAGCTCAGCAGTGCCCTTGGTGCTGTGCTGAGGCCTTGCTGAAACATTTTTCCATAAGTGAGACTGATGATGGCTCTGCTGGCACCAGCCACACACCTGGAGCTGATATTTAAATAGCCCTGTGAAAGGGAAAGGGATTCAGGGTGAAATAAAAGCTCATTTACACCAGAAAATTGGAAGCAGAAATTTCATCAGAATCTTCTTCATTAAAGAAGAATATTTATTGTGAATACTATTCATTAAAATTAAATGGATGTTTATTAGAGTGGTGTAGGAGTGCTTATGTTTACTGAAAGTGAATGGTAAAAGAACAATATGTGGAAAAAAAATTTTTAAAGCCAGCTGTGCCTGCTGTCTGGCTCAGTGTCAGAAAACTGGCTTAATTGCATCCCTGGTATAAACTAAATTAAAAGAATTGACTAAATTTAATGGACCATTCCCATGATATAAAGCCACAAAGTCCAACAGTGGATGAATGCTTTTGATTTCTCCTGTTTTCATGTAAATATTGGACACTATTTTAATTTGTCAGTATTATCCTAATATCTTTTAAATAAATCATTCTGAGATAAAAATATTGGTTTGCGCAAAAAGATGAGCAATAGTACAGTGGATGTCCTGGTCAGTCATTAGAGCAGCAGCTCTACAAATAAATGTGCACAAATTACTTTTATTTTATTAATTTTATTCAAGCAGCATCAAGCACAAGGCCAAGTATCAGCAAATCAGGGAAGGAGCTATAAGAAAATTACCTTTGGTAAAGCTGCCCATCAGTTTTGGTTCTGATCCATTCTTTAACACACACCAGGCTGTGCAGGAGAGCACTCAGCAGTGAGAGCTGGGATGGGAGAGCTTTGGGACACTGCTGTGCATCTTTAAAATGCTCTCAAATAAGGACAGCACCTCTCAGTGAGGAGCACCCAGGTCGTATTTCAGCCCTGCCTTAGTCCTGTGCCTTGAGCTGCAGCAGGCAGGGGTCTGGGGAGCAGCACATGCTCCTGCTGGCAAAGAGGTGTTGGGCAGAGAGCTGGCGCAGGTCAGCTCCTCAAAAACCCCAGCAGATGTTTGATTTCTTACATTAAAGCTGTTCCTCTGAACTCAGCAAAGCTCTCCTGCAGCACAAAGTGTGGTGGAAGCATTTGTCTTTGTAGGACTCTGACCTCTGCTCTATTTTTAATCAAATAAAATGAAAGGCTTGTGCACAACAACAGTTTTCTCGTTGTTAATTGCCTCCCAGACATAAAAACATACTTTTGCATTTAGTCATCCAAATATTTGAGATGTTGGAAACAAAAATAATCAGGAAACCTCTACTGGATTCATTTCCTTAATTTCTCTGTCTGAATGCATCCATCTGTCAAAACATTCCTGTGCAAAACAAGTAACCTGAGGTACATGTTTCAAATTCTTTGTGCACATAGTTTGCCATTTTGTCCAAAATAAGCTTGAAAATAAAAGTATTTTTCCCATTTGTGCTTTTTTCAAGGTGCTGCATCTTTACTGGCAGGAAAAGCAGCTACAGTCAGGTCTGAGGGAAAGAAAGCTCAGTGACTCCACCGGGGGTGGTGTTTAACACATTGTATTTGCCAGGCTCATCAGGAAACTGATGCCTTAGGTTTTAACTTTTATATTTTCCAAACCTTCATCTTGGGGAGAGGGAGGCAAGCTTGGGGAAATTCCATCCTTGCCTGGCTTCTGCTTGGGCAATTGATGCTGATATCAAAGTGGGAAGAACTCGGGAGCTGTCATTGTCCATTTTGGGATGCACTGAGGCAGAAGCCTCTGGAGCCCAGAGTGTACCTCTGAAGGCCTTTTAAATAAATCCCTCCTTTATTCCTTTATTCCTGTCTAGTCTCTGTTTCTAGGGAGCCATTTAAGGCATCAAAACCATTGTCCTTCCACTCAGTTCTTGGAGGTATTCAGCTTTTTTCTTATCCCCAGCCTCAGGACAACCCCCCAGGGTATTCTCTGCTTGCATTAGAGAAGTGGAGGAATCTCATCAGGCAGTGATTCTGGAAGCTAAAGCTGCTGGATCCAGAGCCATCCATTTTCCAAGATGCCCTTGTTCAACTAAATTGGAATGGGTCTGAATCATGAGAGATAAGGGAAAAAAAGTAACATTCACCTTTAAGCTCACAATGTTCCTCATCAGTGGAAGAATTGTTTGGCTTTGATTTTGATCAGCTTGGAGAACTCTCTTTGCTTGCTCACGTCTTTGCCCCAGTGTGTCTCACAGAAATTGCCCTGCAATTATTCTCTTTTCAAAAGGAAAATGTACCACTCATTTCCGCAAGGTGATGCAGACACTCTCACAGTGCCCAATTCTATTTTTGTTTTTCCCATAGTGTAGCAATAACACAATTCTAAACCAACAGCCTTTGAAATATTCATTCAATTTTACACACACTGTGTACCCTGCTGACAGGACGCAGGAGCTGACGTTTCCAAAAGCAGGGCCTGAATCTGCTGACTCTCCAGAAAAGAGCAGGATTTGTCCTGTGATCCTAACAACATTATTTGCATAAATAGTACTGAGTTGAATAAGGAATTACAAAGCTGTGTGTACATTTAGCAACAGAGATGCTGTGTCTTCTCTTCCATCCAGATAGGGACAGGAGGATTGGGAACTCCAGCCTGGGATTTCCTTACTGATCATCCTCATGGAAATTACAAAAAGGATTAAAATGCAGTTAATGGTTTTTGTCCATTATTCACCGAGTGACCTTAATAAGCATTTCCAATGTAAAAGATTTCAGAGATTTGAATGATTTTGGCAGTTTTTCTTACAGAAATGCAGCACAATTCAAGGAAGAGTGCAGAAAACTGCATTGCTTGGGTTAACCAACCTCATCAAGAATTTATTTCCTGAAATAGATGGATTTTGCTGGATTATGTTAGTACCAGGTGGAGTTTTAATTAAACATCTATCCTGCTGTTGGGAAACAAAGCTTTACAATCAGTGAATTAAAAATAGCTTTTTGGGGAAAACAGGGAGGGGAGAGTAGGAAGGGTAGAGGTGATGCTTTGAGATGCAGGAAGTTTCCCACCACGGCATGGAAGAGCAAACTCCTCCTTGAGCACTTTGGAGACTTTTCCCTTGGTCTTCTTCAGGCACAGGTCCTTGTTGACCTCAGCAATCCTTGTGCTTCTTCTTGAAGCAGCTCAGAGACCAGGAATTAGTGAAAGTGATGCCTTTATTCCTCCTCTGGTTGTCCTTCCTTTTCCTGCTGCAGCCCAAGAACCCCTGGATTTGGCTGTGGAGTTTGGGCAGGGAAGAGCTGGCAGCAGGAGGGACCCAGAGTGCACCTGGACCTGAAGGATTCCTGTGCCTGTTTATCCACTGCATCCTCCAGCTGCAGTTCCAGCAGGGAGCTCAGGGCTGGTTTGCATCACCAACCCTCCAGCCCTTCCCTCAGATGGAATATCGAGCTGCCCTCAGAACTCATGCCAATGCTTCCTTTTCTCTCTGTCTTTCCTGTGACTCCAGTGGGTGCCAACACAGAGTCAGTCTATATGGGGGATACTCAAATCAAAAATCCTAGAAAACTCAACGTAAAATAAATGTGATTTTATAGAAAAAACCTTATTTTTGATACTTGCCACCAAGCCTACCCCACTCAGCACAAGACTGAAAGTTTAGAGTGCCTGAATGCTTAAAAGCTCTTAAATGAAAACAAACCTATAAAATACTGACGTATTTTTTGTACTGACAATACATTTATAAATGAGGAGAGTATTAAGAGTCTTTGTCCAGCCAAGGATGACCTGAAGTTACCACACAAAATAATAATTTGCCTTTACAATATTCACAACATCCAAACTCCTGTCAAAATTTGCCTGCGGTTTGTTCTTTTGAACTTGACATATGCTCTACTTCAGACTCCTCAGATAAATACTGTCTTAGCAGTAGTCATTCAAAAAGAAAAGAAAAAACAGAAGAGCAGGGAAAACACTCAACTGCAGGGCTCGCTTCAGAGTCAGGAGATCTCACTCACACTGGAGGGGGGACAGGTAGGAGCTGGGTGAGTTTAAAGGGGTCACAATCCATGCCAACAAAAAAGAGAAAGTCAACCAATTCACAATTTCCGTGGTTAAAATGCAACACCCTTGAAATCCATTTCACCCTTGAAAGACAAGGCAGAACATCACCTGGGGACTGAAATAATTAAGATTTGTCTGTTAATTAGTTACTCTGTAATCAAAAATGAACCAGTTACTAACCAAGACAGGGTCTGTAAAATTTAACTAAGAATTTAATTTACTAGTCATTTTCTGAAGGCTGAGTACAAAACAGTTCATTAAAAAGCTCCTAACACCTTTTTGGTTTTGACTGTGTTCATAGAAGATAATGTACTGTTTTCTAGAACCCCTGAAACCTTTCTAAACAGAGCTGGACCTTCTGCTGATGAAATCCCTGGGAAGGCAAGAGATGCAGAGGTGTTTACTCGCAGCCTAAATCTTTGTGCTTGAGGACTGGGCTGTTCAGGAGTTTTGCTGTGGTACTCGACCAGCTCAGCCTTTGGATAAATGCTGTGCAGAATGCAGGATCCCTCAGCTCTGCAGGGTCTTGAAAACCTGACACTGAATATGAGACAGATGTGCAGGAGGCATTATTTGCTCTCTACTGCCTTATTTTCATCCTTATTTACTTCTGCACTATAACTTAGACCTCCAGTGTTATTTTTTTAATAAAAAGAGGAGAAGAAAAAAGGAAGAAAAACAGGTCAGCAGTAATGACCACATGTAGATGCATTTGTTGTGTATTTATCATACACATGATTTGAGGGTCTTTATTTGCACAAGTGAAAGTTCATTATTGGTAATGACAAAAAGGTGGATTGGAAGAGCCTGGTCTTGTACTTTCCATTTTCTCTACTTCTGTGTGGTTTATTACAGACTTAGATCTGCTGCAGAGTATCAAGATAAACACAGAAAATATTTATTAGTGATGACGACTAATGAGTTCTGTGTTTTCTCTAACATCAAAATTTTTTTAGTTTAATGGGCCACCAAAGTGCTGTAGACTGTGGGTTGTAAACCCTGCACAGAAATGCTAATTTGTTGAATAAAATGCTTTTATTAGTGCCTTCCAAAATAATGGAAACTTTCCAATTGCTCATACCTTTCACCTGACTTGTTTCCCCTGAGATCTCATGTGTCAGATTTCTAAGAAGATTTTCCATATGGGACTGGTAGGAAGGACAGAGGTCCAAGAATTCATGAGTAGTGAGAGGGCAGGAGAGCGTACAAAATAATATTCAATAGCCAAAATTATTTCCATTGAAAAATGGCTGTAGGGTAAAAATGAGAGGTGGCTATTGGATTCCATAAGTTTTTCTTTGTATTCTCCATACACAAGTTAGCTGAAAATCTTGGATTCCCTTTGCCTTGCAAATGCAACCACAGCCCTGACATTCAGGAAGAGAGTAATTTAATTTGATATGCTGCCTTAATCAGGGACTTAAGTGCAGCAAAATCTGACATTTTTATCCAGACAATATTACGTAAAGCAGTGAGCTGGGGGCCCAGGTTGTCACTGTGGTGTATAAAATGAAGAGAAAAGATTCTGATTTTCAAAAAATCCGAAGGCTTTTTATTCAAATTTTCCATTCTTTTTATAAGGTGTTTCACTAAAAGCTACTTGATTGGTTAAATGACACAATGCCTCTCTACCACCATTGGATGAGATAGAGAGAGCATATTTTGAAAACACACACAAGAAAGTAACAAACTAAAGTGAAAAATAGCACCTGTTATTTTGAGAGCAAGAGATGCTTACAAAACCTCTATCACTTTTTTCCTGAGAACATGAAATGCTAACAGAACTATTCTCTTTAGAAAGTAAGAAGTTTTTCCTTAGGAAGAAAGTGCTTTTTTCAGGCCTGCTGCTGGAGCTCTCTAAGATCCACTAAATGTCAGCCCCACCCAGGTTTGTGTCACAGCTGCTGACTCCCAGTGAGTCGTGGAGCAGCAGAGCAGTGCAAGGGTGACCATGGAGGCTGCAGAAATAAAGCTGCAGCTGACATGAAAGGTGTGTGACAAAGGTGCCCCACAACTGAGATACCCAAAGCTGGAAATTCTGTGAGAAAATTGTTCGGCACCTGGCTGATACCCACAGTTCCAGTATTGTTTTCATTGAGGGGAGTGGTGGTGATGCCAGAATGATTTTTTGCTTTTTATTTTATACCCCTCTTACATACTCTTTATAGTTTGATGTACTCTCAGTGCTTTTAGCCCACACACTGTGACTTCCCAAGGCTGATAACTCAGCTCAGCCCCACGGCACCGTTAAACCAGGAGAGCAAACATCCTGGGAGCCCCAGACACCAAGGGCCTCTCCAGAACACATTTTGGAACCTCAGACAGGCCCAGCCAGGAAGAAGATTCCTCAGAATAAGGGGTTCACTCCAGCCTCTCATTGGGAAATCTTTGATAAATATGCTAATTTTGCAAGGCCTATAATTATATTTTGGGGGGCGGGGGGCGGTGTGTGCATTTTCAGGGCATTCCACCTGGATCAAGTGCTGCTCCCAAGGATCCTGAAATAAATACCGAGGATAAAAACCCCTTTTCCCCATAAACTGTGTTTTGGTTTTAATTTTAAGACCAGGGAAAGGCAACAGTGGACTCTGCTCTCTGAGTTCCAGTGGCAGGCCTGGAAGGAAATGCATGGATTTAAAGCTCCCTGTGTGAGTGCAGTCAGGCATCCCTGAGCTGCAGGAGGAATGAACAGGGCAGGACCTCCTGCAGGTCCCAGGGCAGTGTCAAATGCCCTCAGCAGCAGTGACCCCAACACCTGTAATGATCTCCCTGAGTCCCTGCCATTAGAAATGCAGCATTTGCTCTTGTGGAGTACTCTAAATCCAAGCAACCCCTCTGACTTTGTAGGGTGTCCAAGAAGCTCTGTAGACAGCCGAGACGTGCAACCAAGTGAGGCATTTTTGACATCAATGCTGTCCAATGCCATTTCCAGCCTCCCTAAGGTCACCACTGCAGCTGAGAGGTGTGGGAGCCCAGAGCTGCCCACAGAAGTGCTGTGCTCCTTTGTGCTCACGGCCAGAGCCATTTTCAGGCCTGTGTTTCCTACCTGCAGCTCCCAGAAGCTCTTTGGTAAGCACAAGGCATTGCAATAATCCAATTTAGATGTGACAAAAATTACTGTTCCTCTGCCAAGGCATCTACTGAACTGAAAATTGTCATTCCCAAAGAAAGGGTCACAGCCTTCAGTGGGGCTGCAAGCTTAACAGTGCCATAATTATTTATGCTAATATAATGAGGCTGATGGAAGTGGGATTTACTGCCAGGAACAAGCTGAGGAGATTTTCCTGGGTCTGGCTAAACTATTCTGAGCAGGAGCACTTGTGGTCCAAATCCTTTCCTTTCTCCAACCCCTGAGTTTAAGAACTTAGGGAAGCTTTTTAAGGAGGGTGAAAAATTAATATTTTCAAACATATTCTATTTATCTCCGTCTCTGAGCACTAAACTGTAGTTCAGATTAATATTTTCTTCATTTCCTGTGATAAATACGGGTATTATTAGGAAGAAAAAAATATCTGTAGGCTCCTAATTGGTTTCCAATGATTCATTCAGCAGCACATTTATAAATAGGAAAAAGGGGAGGGGAAAAAGTCAGCAAGAGAGAGGAAAGTCTTTAAGACGTACAACTGCCATTTTACCCAGTGGGCAGAACATTTTTATGGTACATAACTGATACTATTTTGTTGGTGAAGTAAATTTTTAGCCTGCTTCCTACCTTCTAATGCTAGAATCCTTAGTACATTTTAAAGTTAAACAATGTTTTTCCCTCTCGAATTCTGAACAGTGGGCTACAGAAATATTACTTGCAGAGATGCCATTGGAATTTGTTCTCTCTTTTATCTTTTACTTCTCTGTTCAACATCCATGGCAGAGAGCACAAGGACAGTTGGTGTAATTTACTCTCTCAATTTTTAGAGATTTTTATCTTCAGTAGTATGGGTGTTCAGGTATTCCTTTATGCAAAGAAGGAGTTAGGGTGTCCATTACAATGCAAGAGGTCTTGTGGTAAATTATGAGTTAAAGGACCCTCCTGGAATGCACAGGCACCACTTTGATTGTGACTGCAGATTCATTCAGGTCTCTGTGACATACTTGAAATTAAACCTGTATTGTCTTGTAATAAAATTAAGAGCACTGAAGTAAATATAAGTGAGAATTAGCTCACTTTTTTCGACTACATCTTACCAGTTTTCTGTCATACACTGCATTCCTAATCACTGTCAACTCACTCTATTTTCCTTCTGTGAGGAAGGGTGATGTTATGCAATGTTACTATGTAGATCACGCTCTGGTTTTTCTATTCCTATTTTGAGAAAATGCATCTGAGTAAAACTTCATTTTGGGTGATGCCAAGTCTTCCCCGGCAGATAACATTTTGTCTATATTTGTGTGACATGATTTTATGCTTCGTGGCTTTGGCGGGTGGAGGAATGATATTTTTTACATTTTTCATATGGTGAAGAATGTACAGAGTCTAGTTTAGCACAGCAAGCACAGAAGGTTTGATTTGTTTTCCTAGCACATGTGTCACATATAAAAAGCAGTGTCCTTACACTGTGGTTGTTAATAACTGGCTGTTCCAAATGGATTTGTGCCAGCACAGGATCCACCACCACAATTAGCAGTAGTAGGAACTTCAGCTGGCAGCAGCAGAGAAAGCAGTAAAGATTAAACAACTGTGTGAACTGTCTCTCCAAATTAAAACTGATGTGCATTGGCAAAAAATAAGAAAACTCACACATTACCCCTTATACTCTGTCCTGCTTTGGTAACAATTAGAGAAAATGTTCCTCTCTGGGTCTCACTATATTTCACATGATAGATTCCCCCCATTAATGACAAGAATCTGAGTAACCAAACCAGTAAAACATCTCAAATTACAGAAACTTATAGATGATTTTCAAATGTTTGAGGATACAGATAACCTTTGAAGAAACTTGATTTTTAGAGACATTAGTCAGTCTGTCACTGATTTTTATCTAGTGCTGCATATGTATTTCCAAGAATTCTGCTTGGAAATTCCACTAATTTACATCCAATAAATTATTTTTTTCTGTGTAGATTATCTTCCAGGAGCTTCAAAATCTCTGCAAAACAGTACTCATGATAATACTTCTACAGCATAGAATATGATCTTGGTCTAGAGTAGGTTATTGTCAGAGCTGCCATAACAACAAACCTTCCCCTTCTCAAGAGCCATGGCTGAATTATGTTAATACCTGTACAAACAAATGAATTTTTAAAAAGTAGTATGATGAGGATTTGAATAAGTATTTTATTGAACAATATTGCCTGCTAGAAAACATTCTAGATTAGCCCATGTTTATTTAGAGTGACTCACAGTTTATTGTCTCACAGTGTCCTAAATGACATAATTCCAAAACACAAATTCTCTTCTCCAGTTTAAATGAGCCACTAGGAACGTGCTAGAGCTGCTCAGAAATATTTTAGGCTTAAGGATTGCCCCAACCTGACCTTTGAGTTCATGGACAGTGAAACATCTGATTTATATGTCAGTGTGCAAAAATCACAGCTGGTAACCCCAGCCTCGAAGAGGCTTTGCAGCCACAGTGATGCAACACATCATTGTCACATTGTGAAATGCCCAATCTCACACTTGGGGTGTGCATCCCTTTCCTCGTGTTTATTATGGACAGGATTTCATCTCATAAATCAATCAGGTCAGCCCTCTCCTGGTCGTTGTGAAAGCAAAGGGCAACCAGAAGACTGAGGCTTTGCCAACAGGGAACAAGGTGTGGTTTTGTCATTCACCTTGGCATGTACCTGAATAGGGATGTGCCAAATTCATCCACATTTGGACACTCTTGCTGTAGAGTTTTGAGGATTAGAGCAATTGCTTTGGTGTTGACATTAAAAGCTTCCATGTACAGAGATGCCTGGTGCCATCGATGCCTTAGGTTTTAACTTTTCTGTGTTTCCAACATAGAAACATAGAAACATTTCTATGTTTCCCTGGAGGTCGTTAAGGGCTGTTCTCTCATGCTCACACTGACATAACAAAGCCTCTCCAGCTCGCTCTCCAAGGACACCCAGACCCTCCTGGGCCCAACAACTACAAACCTTCATCTTGGGGAGAGGGAGGCAAGCTTGGGGAAATTCCATCCTTGCCTGGCTTCTGCTTGGGGAATTGATGCTGATATCAAAGTGTGAAGAACTCAGGAGCTGTCATTGTCCATTTTGTGAGGCAGGAGCCTCTGGAGGCCAGAGTGTACCTCTGAAGGCCTTTCAAATAAATCCCTCCTTTATTCCTTTATTCCTTTATTCCTGTCTAGTCTCTCTTTCAAGGTAGCCATTTAAGGCACCACCATACTCTGACAGTGGTCAGATGTCCCATAATGGATAATAATAGATATATATAATAGATAATAATAGGTATATAACAGAAAATAGCTTGCCAGGAAGCAAGGCTAGTGAAAAAAAAAGCCAAATCCAGTTAAAATGTCTGCTCACGTAAATGTGAGCTTTGACTGCAGGACAGAATCATTCACTTTAGACTGCTCTGAACACAAAGACAACATTTCTTGTCATAATAAATACAACCTGTTAGCAGCAACAGAAGCTAAACTGGGCATGTAACCAGCCAGGCCCACCAGAAGCACAGCAGGAGATGCTAATTTGCCGATTCTTGCACTCCCTAAGTGAATTCCTGCACTGTTCTCTGAGGAGTGCCTGAGCACTGGGATAACTCCGCGGAGAGTTGTTTGCCCAAGCTCTGGAAGCCCAGTGTAAGGTGTGACACCTGAGGCAGCCTCCCAGAGCTTTGGGAAAGCTCAGCCCCTCTAAAACCATGGACAAATTGGCGTCTCAGGCAGCTGGAGCAATCTCTAATAAACTGGAATCAGGCAGGGAGAATGGAAAGGCGCAGAGGAGTGGGTTTTGTGGGTTTTGAGAACTGAGTTTATGCATTACTGCTAAGAGAATATATCCTGTGAAGAGGAATTTATAAAGGAATAGCTGTAAGTCCCAGTTCTTGCACTGCAGCATGTTTGGTTTCAACTTCATTAATAGAAAATAATTAAAATTTATGGAAAAACATGGATTATAACACATTAAATTGCCACGAAAACTTTGACAGCACTGAAGGCCACTGTACACAACTGAATCCTACAACTCCTTCAAACACCCCTGCCAGGCTGCTGTGAACTTCTTGAACCCACTGGATGGTATCTACAGGAGTGGGAGCAGATTGGACAATTATACTGCTGCCAAAAAGGAAAAAACCAACCTCCTGCATTTGCTTATTGGCTGCAACATGAGACCTTCAAGCCAGGAGAGGACTTCAAACATTACAGGGCTCAATTGATCAGTATAAACACAAGACAATCTAACTAAAGGGAGTATATTCCTGCCAGAGCTGATGAGAACCAGGTTGAGGATGAACAATAATAGGAAGGGTCAGGGCCTTCCTTCCCAAGATGAGCTGTTGAAGTAGAGTGTTCATAAAAGCAGGGTTTACTTCTTAAAGAAACTCTCTGTTGAAGAAAAGGACACAGGATTTTCCCGATTCATCTTGTTCCAGAACTTTATCACATGTAAATCTTCAGTCTGTGTGTAACATTTTGTACAGTGGAAAAAGGTCAGTATAAAAATACTGCTCTCTCATTCTTTATCAACATTATGAGAAAAGCACAGTTCATTATAACTGGAAATAATATTTTATTATAAAATCTGCATGTAAACAAGTAACCAATTAATTGAATAACAGTTAATGGAAGTGCAAATTAACTTCATAAAATGATATCTGTTCTGTATTTAAATATATATATAATTTGTTTTCTCCCATTCTACTGTGGTTCTACTCCCCCCTCCCCACATTTAAGTTTAAAAAGATTTATCATTGCTTGCTTTATACTAAAAAGAGTGTACGAGCCTGCGTACAAGTTTAAGTTTTGCTCTGCAAACGAGACAAGTCTATGGTGATAGTTATCATCCTTTCTTATCTTTGCATCTCTGGTATCCACAAGACAAGAAGATATAGAACATATGTACACAGTGCGCATGTCAAGCCTCTTATTTCAAGTTAGCTCATTTACTTGCACACATTGAAACTTAAACCATTTATCAAAGAAGCACTGTAGTGTAACTTCCAGACTTGCTTGAGCACCCTAAGGCATTAACGAGAGTCTCAGTGGAAAAGTCATTGCTGTTATCACCACGAGGATCATCTACACACTTCTCTGAACAGTCAGGTGCTTGTTCATCCCATGTGCAACACCTGGCCTTGCCGAGGGCTCCTATAGCACAGATAAGTCGTGGCAGGACTTTGATTTTGCTTTGAAAGCCATCTTCTTATTGTTCTTTGCCACAATTCTGCCGAGGAACCGCTTGGCCTTTTTGCTGATGCTCTCTCTCCTCTTGGTGTTGGCCATCCTGCGGGCGTTGTCCTCCTTGCTGTCCTTGCGCAGGCGGATCTGCCTCACGATCCCTTCAAACAGGTCCTTCACGTTGTGGTGCAGAGCAGCTGAGGTCTCGATGAACTTGCAGTCAAACACAACAGCGCAGGCCCGGCCCTCTGCACGGAAAGACAAAAAGGAAGATGAGTGAAGATGGACATTTTCTCCTCATATGCACTGGCAGAAAAACAAAAACAAAAATTTGCTTTAAGTAAGGGAAGTGCCTTCAGTGCCATGAAGGAGCTTTACTGCAAAATAGGAAAACTCAAACTTGCTCTCACTGTTTTGCCCCCTTACTCTTCCTGGGTTTGTTGTGGTATGGTCTGAAATCTCATTTGATCAATGGAACTAAATACATTGCAGCAATAATCCTTCAGCCAGACTGTCCCTGTACTGTTTAAGAGCTAAAGCTGAGATAGCCAAGAGCCTTGGAAGTATGCTTGCTGTTTGATATGGAACAGTGTGAGATATGGAAAGAAATGGGATTTATTCTGGAAGCTGTTGAGCAATTTTGCACCTCTGCCTTGCTGTAAAAAGTGAATTTTCCACACCAGCAGAAATGGAGCTGATACAGGCCACAAGGTCAAGTCATTGAACACACTGGTAGAGGTCACAAAGATGTGCACCACTGGATCTGACCAGGGCTGCCTTTGAAGTACACGATGTTCAGTGTTCTGGACATAAGCACTTAACCCTGGAACACTGCTGCAGCACGAATTTCCACAGTCAGCTCTGGTAAATAGTGCCAGAGCTGTAAACCTGAGGAAAGGACTGATGTCAGAACTACGACAGGTCAACCCTGCCCTGCCTCAGCCTGAAAAAATTAATACTCTCCTGATGAACTCCAGTCAATTTTCTGTGCAGGAATTTAACACTGGGAGCATGGCAAACCAGATAGGGAGAGATGGTTCATCATCAAGGCACCAATATTTCAGAGTATTCTTTCCAGTGGAAAACAATCCAAAAAAATCCACCTCAAAACAAAACCCAACCAAACAAAAAGCCTCACAAAATGTTTAAATAAGCAGAATCAATATTGTGGTGTTGGCAGTGGTTCCTATGCTCTAAGTACCTAAATGCCAGCTGGAACTGGCTGAGAGGATTCTCACTGATCCCAACTGGAGAATATCCACAAACAGACTTGAGCTGTGTGAGCCTGGTCCCACCAGCTCAGCTCAAAGTCACCTCCACAAGAAAGGGCTGCACAGGCTGTATGGGACCCCCTTTCCTAAGGCTGCCTGGGCTCTGTGACGTGGCACTGTGTCCCTTAAAGAGCACAGCTCACTGCCACATCCCGAGCCTAGCAAGTGCTGCTGCACAGGTACCATGCAATTAAAGCCTGGCTTTAAGAGCCCTACACAAAACCCTGTGCTAGAGCTGCAGCTCTGATGCATTTTTCTCTCCCACTGCAGCTCAGAGCTCTATGCAGCCACACATCTTCCCCCACCACCAACTCCAGTGTTTTCTGTGGTACCAAGTCCTTCAGCAGGAACCAGCTGGCTCCATTTCCCTAGCATACCTCAAATCAAACATTTTTCTACATCAAACCCAAACCATTCCTACTGGCCATGACCCTGCATAGCCTTTGCTACTACTTTGGACAACGTTTGCAAAATTCATATGTCTCTTACCATCAACTGAGACTTCCCGGGACCTGACCAGGTCACTTTTATTTCCCACAAGGATAATAGGAATGTCTTCTGTCTGCCTTGCTCTTCTCAGCTGGATTCTTAGCTCAGAAGCCTTTTCAAAACTAACTTTGTCTGTCACTGAGTATACGATAATATAGGCATCTCCCATTTTCATGCAGTGGTTCTGGAGCCATTGGCTGTCATCCTGAAACAACAGACAAGAAATAGATTTATTGTGCTGAAAAACCTATTCAACACTGAGTAATGATTTTATACTGTAACCACCTAAAGATACTTTTCTTAGCTTTATTATAAATAGCCAGTAAAAGTAAGCCAATCTCCCCAAGATTTCGAAGATTTTGCTATTTAAAATACAAAAGAAAAGAAATCTCTCTTCTTTCCGGAAATAATACCAGGTCTGCACTGATCAGATTGACAATCCCTAATTTTACAGTAATTTGCTTGGCTGCTCATCTAAGATATTGATTATTCAAAGCATTAAGAGAGTCTCACTCAGCTCTGTTCAGGGCTTTAAACTGCCTGCCTAGCTACAAGAAATGAATTGCAGAGAGAACAAAAGGCAGTATGAATTGTAATTTTTTAATGTCACTTATCTGATTGAAGAAATAGGCATAGTTGTTCCATTTCTACTTTTTTAAAAAGAGAACTACAGACCAAGCCATAAAGCAAAAGCATAAGGAAAAAGCTGTAAGTACCTGCTCCCATATATCAAACACCACGAGAGACGCTTCTTCTCCATCAACCATAATTGATCTGTCGTACGTATTTCCTACGGAAAATTTAGAAAAAAAAAAGTTCAGAAACAGAAGTTGTTCTCCTCCATCCCTGCCGGTGGCCTGGGAGGGGGTGGCCGTAGGGCAGGCTCCGAGCCGGGGATCCCCGGCACCTCCAGCCCCGCTCTGCCCCGAGCCCTCACCGGCCTCTTCCGCGTCCGCGCAGTCCTCCACGCCGCCGAAGATGCGCGCCAGGCTGGTCTTGCCGACGCCGTGCTCGCCCAGCAGGATCACCTTGTAGAGGCTGCCGTCGGAGTCGCTGCCCGAGGAGGTGACGGAGTCGGAGGAGTCGGAGGCCCAGCTCTGGCGGTGCGCGCCGCCGGGGCTGTACGAGGTGCAGCGCACCAAGCCCGACACATCGTCGGGCGGCAGCGGCCGCAGGTCGCGCTCGTCCACGGGCATGCTGCGGCGGTGCAGGTGCTGCTGCGCCGCGAACGGCGTGCTGCCGCGCCGCTTGTCGCCGCGGTTCAGAGTCATCGTGCTGCGGGCAGAGCGCGGCCGTGAGCGCGGGCTGCGGGCACAGCTCGGGCTGCGGGCACAGCTCGGGC
>VZRF01012998.1:226658-245882 GCA_013396875.1 Vireo altiloquus | reverse complement strand
GGAGCCGCGCTTGCCTCGGGGCGCTGCGCGGAGCGAGGGCCGCGGTGAGAGACCAGTGAGGGATTCCCCGATGGCCGCCGCGGGAGCTCCCCGAGCGCTGCTGCCGCCACCGCGCCCCGCGCCGCTTNGGGGGAAGGCACCATCCGCTCCGCTCCGCTGTCAGCGCGGGGGTCCCGCGAGCGCCGGGGGAGGCGAGGGCTGGCCCCGGAGCGCGGCTGTGCGAACAGTGGTGCTGCCGGGCTCGGCCCCACCGCCCGGCGCTGCCCTCCCGCTGCCCCCGGTGCGATGCCCGCAGCATTCACTGTGTGCTTGTTTCCCCTCCCAGCCCGTGTGGAGCGCACAGAGAGCTTCCGTCGGCTCTGTCACGGCGCGGGAGTTGGGGTGCGCTCCTGGCGTGTACAACAGTGTAAGGGACAATATTTGCACTCTTTGCATTCCTTGTGCTTGCCCTCCCCAGCGCTCGGAGCGGGTTCCGAGAGCAGCGCCCGTGCCGGGGGTCACACGCACCCCCGGGCACTGCCACCACGTGCGGGGTGAACGATTTGGGAGGCCAACATCAAACATAAAGGTCAAATTCTCCTCTTGCTTTCACCTGAGCAGCAAAGAGAGACAGTGAAAGTGTTATCTCATAAGCGGCACAGTCATTCCCATGTGATCGGCTGAAGGACTCACCAGATAACTATACTTGTCCCCTGAATGGCTCACCCAGCGCCGTGTATACAGTTTGTTGTTTACCTAGCAACCGAAACATGTTAGACGTTGGACAGCCAAAATAGCCCTGGCCCCTGCTCCCGAAAGATTACGGCCCGAGCAGAGCGGGAAAATCCCTGTGACTCTGGACAGGGGCAGTTGCCATCAAATTCGTGTCAGTTCAAGGGTTTCCAAATCAGCGGCAGAAACAAGGTTAAAGAAGACAAGAGATAGGGAGGTGATGGAAACGAAGTTGGAGATGTAGAGAATAAAGTAAGGGAAAGAAAAACATCCGTGGGATTGGGCTAATGAGTGAATATTCTATTATTTTCAGGAGCCAAATGTAATTCTCCAGTCCGTGCCTTTGGGGTGGTTTTGGCCCCTTCACACTGATAAACTGCAGTTGGGGGTGTTAACGTGGTAGTCAAAGATCACCAAGTGCTTGCAGCAAGTGCTCCCTGCCTCTCTCAGCAACCAAAATAGCCTTGTCAGTTTGAATAGTCAGAGTTTGGCGGCAAAATGTGTCTTTTAGCTAACTGAGCTGAGTTAGAAACCTCTGGCAGGCATTTGGAATCACATATTGAATAAATTATGGTTAACATTGGAAGTATGCTGTGGGTACTTTACTTGGATAAACTGGAATCTGCCAAACCACCTTGATCATTCTGAGTTTATAGACAATTAATTTTGTAAATACATTTCTAGATATGGTTGGTCTTCCGTTGACTTTTTTAAGATTTGGATTTTTCTGCTTAAAATTGTCACCTGAAACTATTCTCAGGGAGTTTTTATGTCTTCTGCACCAGACTTTGTTGTGTGCCTTTACTGTGTGTCAGGGTCACACCTTAGAAGCTGACATATGAAGTGGGGGTATTTTTATTTCTTTTCTGTGAAAAAAGGGAGATCTGAGAAGCAGCAGAACCAAAGAGACAGTGCCACTTCTGTGCCACATAGAGCACTAGTGACTGGAAACCCACTAAAAACGGGAATTTCATTAATAGCACTTAAAGACGCTGTATTTTATTCCAAGCCTTTTGCTGATGAGAATTATGAGTATTTTAATGATGTAAATGCAACATAGACCCCTTGCTAGCCAAAAAGCTATCAGGAACGGCATATGTAAGAATGATGAGTAAAAACTTTGAGATAACAGTGTTTCAGCAGGAAAAGGGACTGAAAATAAAATTATACTCAGTAAAAATCACAGAGAAAATTCACTATTCCATGGAAAATATTGGGGTATTTTGCCAGCACCCAGGTACAAGTAATGAATTAGTGGTTATAGAACACCACCATGGTTACAGGATCCTGCTCAGGATCTGGCACTGGGTGCTTTGAGTGTCCTTTACTGGAAAGTGAGATGGCCTTGGATTGTGTCCCCAGGGCTCTGCTGGTTCCTGGAGGGATGAGCAGCATGGTGCCAAGGCTGTTCCTGCTCCCCTCTGCCTGGGGGCATCGCAGCGGTCACAGAGCTGGGGAGTCTCCTTTGATGTTAATAGGTCCAGCTATTTTGTGAAGCTGGCAGGAATTAGCCGATAATTCAAGTTAATCACTTGAGAAACTTAACATATCTCTTCACACAGCATGTAATTCTATTCTTTGGCAATTATTGCTGTATTTTTCCGGTTTGCTGGTAATTATTGCTATAATTTCATGTATACATTAGTGTGGCACCGCATTTCAGTGGGGTGCATATGAGTCCACAGGCTTCAAATGGTGAACTTTCAGATTCTTTGAAGGACTTTAAGATTATCTCTATCTCACCTGCCTTCCATTTCCACTTCTGTGCTCCTAACAGAGATGTGAACTGAAATTTATTTCTATTTAAAAGAGATCTTCATGCCTTACTTTTCTATTCTTATTTTCTATTGTTCTAGATTCTACTTTTCTCTAAAAAGGGATTACTTTTTCAGTTTAATTTCCTCTTTGTGTGATTTTCATTTTCCTCATTTCATATACTTTCCTCTTATGGTGCCTTTCTTTGCATTTCACTGTTGTAGTGTATCTTTTTTTCTGTTATCTCATTCCCGTTTTATTCTTTCTCTTTTTCCCATTCACTTTTCCTCAAGCTTTTGAGAAATGCCAGTGTTCATTTCCAGTGCACTCTCTTGGCCTGAGTACATTTCATCATCTGGAAAATGTAAAACATACAGTTTGATCCTGGTTTTTCAGTTATATATTCCTGGGGTAACAAAGCCAAAGGAGTTCCTTTATTCTATATTAGGTGCAGAGGGCATTTTGTGACAAGCACAGGCTTTGCAGGGGGTGCAGTGATAAACTAAGTTAAACCAAACTAAACTAAACTAAGCATGTAATACCTAACACCTAATCCCCACCCCTTTGAATTTTCAGGTTAAAAAGGAAAGTCTTCGGGGTTTGCATTAACTTTTTGTGATTCTTCCTCATCAGTGTTCATTCAAGGTCAAATGCCATATTATAAATAGCATTTATATTTTTTACATCAAATTAATATTATTACTGAATTCTAGTTCTTGGGGCTGCTGCTGCCTTACATCACAACAGTTTCACAACTGATTAGGAATAATAGGAATATTTTGAACAGTCCAAAGGTTGGATTAGCAGCAGCGAGGTTTGGGAGTCAGCATTGTTCTCAGTGTGGCTCTGCACTGAAGCTGTGGGTTTCTCTCCTCCTTACTTTTCTACTCATCTGCACTGCTCAAGTCTAATTAATCAGCCATTATGTGGGTGAAGTTCTTTCTATACAAATGGTAGAGAAATCCACAAGGGTCTGTTTTTGCCAAGCTGTATGAAGCATTACTCCTGCAGAAGCAGGAGCCTGGCTACCTCCCAAATACCTGGACTGAGAAAGAAATAGCAGCATTTATTATTATTTTTATTGCAGATCTGACACACTCAGGCCAGTGGGAAAAGAGACAGAGGCAGCAGTATGAAATATATTGGGAGTTTAACCTCAGCAAGAGAGATAGAGGTAAAGGGAAATGAAAAACAACTTTTTTTTTTCCTTATCCTACAAAAAGTAGGATACAGTACAGATATGGTATCAAGTTTTCCTCACCATCACCCTTAAAATCACAGATTAGTGTGAGCTGAACAGCCCTGGGCTGATATATTCGGTTTGTATCAGACTTTTCACGTGAGGCGTATTTATATTCCATTGTCTGGCAGTTAATACATGGGGTAAAAGCAGGGGACTCTTTGAACTGAACAATAACCAGCAGTGGTGGAGCTCTCAGACCTGCAGGAACTCCTCTGTGGGAAGGTGACAAATGTCACATCCACGCTGACCCTGCCCTTGGATGTTGCCAAGGGAAGGCAGCACACCCCTCCAGCCAAGGGGCCATGCTTTCCCTCATAACTGATCTTGGATTTAATGGCAGGTAATATTTTTGATTGAGTAGTGGTAGCCATGAATTGGAGCTGAAACCATAATGTGAGAAATATGAGCTCTGGAATCAATAGAAAAGCCCATGCAGAGGGCCAAGGGGGAAATGCAAGCAAAACCCAACAAAATCCATTGTTATAGCTACAAAACTAATCAGCCTTTCATAGCTACTATGCTTCCTCTGAGCTCCAGACCAGAAATTCTAGAGATCACTGCAAAATAATGCATTTTCAGGTAGAGAATGATGAAATAGGTACATTTCAAGTCTGTGGCTCATAATGTAAAGCAAAGGCCTGTCTTTCTGAAACTCTTGCAAAGGAGTGCAAAAAATAACTTGAGACAAGAATAACTGGAAATGTGGTTCATCTTTCAGCTGCTCTGAATTTCTCACTGCTTTGAGTAAGCTACAAAACTTCCAGTACTAGATAAGCTCATGACCAGCGGGACCAGGTGAATCACTGCCCCGAAAAGAAGGAATTGCACAAGTGGCATATCCAATTTCATTTTGCCTGTGGAGTTCCTCTGCTTCTTCTTCACAGACTGTTAGTAAACTGCTAATATATATTGGGATATGCTTGGGGAAAACATTCTGTCTTAGTTTAACTCCAAATTTCCACTTCATTTCAGTTTTTCAGTTGAAAAACTCACAGGGGCGGTCACTGCTCGGGCTGCCCCAGCAGAGTTTGGGTGCTTGGTTCCCTTGGGACTCCCAGCACGTACTGTATGTGGTCAGCTGTTTGCCCCTATTGCATTTCGAGTTTGGAGTAAAAGCAGAACATGACCTAAGATATTTCCATAATTGTTTCCTTTAATCATCCCTAATTCCTCTCTTTCAGAATTAAACCTGTCACAGCCGATGTGTGTGACATACATCATCCCTCCATGACTGGAATGCTAAATATCCTGTTATGGTTCCTGCGGGATGTATTCTCCTTAGTGGGGATTTCAGAGCTCCTTCACGAGAAATATCTGGAATTCAGAGACCATGAAAAGGTTTCTGAATTTACAAACAGTTGGTTTAAGGAGTGGGCTAAGTAAGTGGCTGTCTGTCTTACTAAGAATTACATAGTGCTAAGGAAGCAAACTGGGAATGTAAGATTTATTGTTTACCAGCAATAGCTCTTGGCAAGAGGAATGAGTCTATTTACAATAACAAATTAAAGGAGCCATCCTGGGTCAGACTCAACTTACAGCCAGTTTCCAGCAGCTGTCAGCAGCAGATATCTGGGAAGAATGGACAATAAGGACATGAGAAACACAATTAAAGCTCCACACACACAACCACCAGAGCCTCTTGATGTAGGATTTTTATGCATATTTTTCTAACTATTTTTTAGCACAAATAGCTTTTCAATACCCTGTAACACCCCCATTTACTGTACGGTGAAGCAGAAAATAAGATTTCCTTCGTGTCTTCTTCACACATTAAGTGCTTTTATAGCTTTCTGCAGTAGTTTCCTCTTGTGGCTTAGGAACCTGGAGTTCCTCACTCCATGTATAAACATGAATCCCTACTTGCCCTTCTCTACCTTTACTAACACACCTTTTTAGGCATTAGGGGACAGAAAGTACACAGATTAGAAACACGGATTATTCAAACTGCATGTTCCCATGGACTTTCACTGTGGATAATGAGGCTTTCTGCTTTCTTTCTTAATGCCAAGAGTTCCTAGCATCTGTTTATGCTGTCACCTGAGCACTGAGTAACATTTTTGCGGAACTGCTTCCATTTTATTTAGGAACTAAGCATTTAACAGGCAGGAAATAGGGCAGAAAACAGCCTGACGCCACCCTTGCTAACCCACAAGCTCATTTCTTCTTACACCTGCAGGACAGGATCTTCAAAAGTTGCCTGTTAATAGCTCTGAAAATCTGGATAGAGTTGTCATATTGCAGATATTTCCACAAAAATGACAGGTGGAGAAGCAAAAGTCTCCCTGGATTTAAAACCCATGATAGAAGCAGCCCTGTGATCCTTAGAGGAAACACCCAACAGGCTTCCAGCATTCAGAGCCACATCAGTGACTTGCTGAGGGAAGGACAAGGACAGAAACACAACTTCAAATGTTTATGGTAATATAAAGTGAAACTTCAGCAGTGCTGCCCTCTTCTGTGTACCAGATAAGAAAAAAAGGACAAGGAATGTTCAGTGTATCTTTTCTTACACAGATGCATTCTGTTCGGTGTCCAAGTGTGCATTTGCAAGGCTGAGAATCACTGCACGTTATGTGAGGCTCCTGGTGGGGACAGAATCAAACATATCTGCCCTTCTGCTTTAGGTGTCAAAGCCTGTTCTTGTCTCCCTGGTGGGGAAATCCATTTTCCTCACATTCCAATAAACAAAACCTTGAAGAAGGGACAAAACCTCACAATCATAGGAGAAGCTTAAGAGTTTGAATTGGAAAAGCTTTGTACTTTTACAAGCCAATGCAGAATTTGTGGTGTCTTTTCCTCTGGCTAGTGGAATCACCCATGTAAAGTGTGTGGGAATTTGAATGTGAGAGATGTTATCATCTCTTCCAGGAAAAACTCAGAATTTGTCCAGTTGGAAAGTGCTGAGTTTGGCAAATTCCATATTTGCATCACAGCAGTAAAAGGCATCTCTACTTCTTTTGAATGTCACTTTTCCTGCTTTGCCTCTGCTGCTATACAAGACCTGGTAAAAATCTTCAAAATTTTTATTGTAGAATTATAGTAGAATGAAAAGAATTCTCCTTTTTTTTTCCAATTTAAATTGTCAAAGTTCTTTCTGATTCTATTCTTGGGAAATTATGTAATTATTATAATCATTATATGCTTCATTATCCACCACCTTCTGTCAAAAAATATAAAATGGTCAGTATTTAGGCTCATTATTAAATACAGAGAGTAAGCACAAGCCTAGACTGAGGTAAGAGAATGGCATGAAGTGTGTATCTTATATAAAAGGGTTTATAGGCAATAGACTTGAAAAATGCTATTTTGTGAAAGCAAATGCAGATCTTAATTTGAAAGCCAGCCCTAACTAGATAAATCTGAATCACAGCTCCAGTGCTAAAAGTCATTCAGTCCTAAAGACAAAACTGCAAAATCATGATGCATACAAAGGACATCCTACACCCAAACCAGTTAAAGTGAAGCAGGTAAGAAATAACTTTATTTCCCTGTTCGTCTTCCCACAGGCAAATTCCCCTCATCTAGTGAGCAGCAGCACACTGGAGCCTCCAGTGAGGCTTTCACCTCACCTCACTTCACTCGGGCATCCTGAGCTGCTGATCACGTCGGGAAAGTGGCAGGGAGCTATTGCTCAGCTCTCAATCTCTGCATGTCTCATGCTTGAAGAGTTTCCAGTCAGAGGTTTTTTTGACACACACATTGCAGTGTAAACCTTTGGGTTTTAGGCACTTCATTTTCCAAGTCATCAAAGCTACTTATATTCAGTGAAAGACTCAGTGATCATCCCATTCCCTGGTGTTAATGGAATTCAGCACGTTCATTGCTTTCCATGGCATTTTTCCATGCCACACTTTTGGAAATGAGATCAGAATCAGGCCTCGACATCCTTTTCCCTTCTCTACACTTACTCACAGCAGTAATTAACATGAACCAGGCAAATGTTTCTTTGGAATCAAACTCTCACATGAAAAACGTCGTCTGTCAGTCACTCACTGCCTGCTCATGCACCCGGGACTGTGGGGTGAAATGGTCTTTATTCAACAATTAGTGTCATAAAAGAACATGACAAATACAGTAAATTGCTTTGCTGCAAAGCCTTTCTTTCACACTCACCCCTTTCTTTCATATCTTTACAAGGGTTATAAATTTGCATCACTCCTCTCTTCAAGCACACCAGCTCCACCAGAATCATTCAGATGAATCTACAGCCTTCTAAGGTAACAGCAGCACGTAGCTAGGCAACAAAAAAGAATATAGTATTTTTCAGGAAGCAGGACTTTTCTAGATGATCTCATACAGATGCGGTGGTTTTTTTGCCATATAAGAAGAAAATGGTTCATTGGAGAAATGAGTCTGTCATCATGGCACCATCAAGTCATGTTGATGTATGGGCTTCCCTTGATTAGCTGTGACAGAAAATAACAATGCATTCTATACTGTTCCTATTTATTTCTCTATATCTATTACAAATTTGTGAGGTTTTTTTGCAAAGAATGAAATCACAAACGATTTTATGGCAGATTTCATTAACCATCACCTGGATTACAATGGAATGCTTCAATAATTACCGAGTCAGCCGAAATAAATTGTATCTTAGTTCAGCTGAAACTGTCAGCTTTTAAAATAAAAGAGAATTTATGAATGGAAAAGATATCCTGTCCTGTAAGAGCATTCCATCACTATATGTAGGGACAGAGCGGCTGTGGATGGTGTACACTGATTTTCTGCTCGTGAAAGGATTTGGTCAAACGCAAGCGGACAAACCGCTGGTATGATCCAGCAGGACCATGCCTTGGAGCCCGGGATGAGGGTGGTGAACCCGGCAAACAGGGGCCGGCGGAGGTGCCCGGGCAGTGTCTGTGCCCCCGGGCCGTGCCCTGCAGGACCCGCTGCCCGTCCGTGCGGGGCTGTGCGGCCGCTGCGGGCCGAGAGCGCAGCTCCATCTGCCGTGGGGATCCATCCCCGTTCCCGTTTCCCCCACATTCCCTGTTCTCCGGCTCGCCGGGTGTCTGTCCGTGCAGTCACACCCCGAGCGTGCAGCGCTGCCGAGCGGCGTTTGCCAGGCCGGCCCGGCCCGGGCCGTGCTCGGCGCTGGCAGAGAGCTGCAGGGAGCTGGAAAAATCCCATCCCGGAGCATCCCGAGGTGTCCTGGCTGTGCCAGCTCCGGCTCCGTGCGCGGGGCTCCTGCGGCCAGCGGTTCCCCTGGTCCGGACTGCCTGCGGCTGCTCAGGGCCATTGCATCACAGCCTCGGCAGCTCTCGTGTGTTTCCTCTCCTTGGCATCTTGTTTTATTTGTGTGTTCCAGAGCCTGCTCTGGGGGCTGGCTCTCATTCTTCCCAGCTGGACCAAAGCACGATTCGCGTCTCTCCCATCCTGTCGAAGCAGGCACTGCCCAGTTAGCCACGCAAGGCAGGAAAAGACACAATTTCTTTGTAGTCAGGGAAAGACTCAAGCAGCTTTTAAGAGGCTGAAGCCCGCAGGGCAGCAGAATGTCAGAGGAAGCTGCACCGACTTCATAACGCTCCCAGCAAAATTCCTGCCGTTCTAAGGATTAGCAGAATATATTGCAAGGGCTAATCTAACATGATGCATTACCTGATGTGTATAGAATTTGCATCTAAGCTACAGTGTTTATTTATTCAGCCATGAAATGCAGTAAACCAGTTAATTGTGTGACTTGGTGACTGCATAAGTACTTCTCCTGTGCCATAAACTACAGATGAACTGAACTGTGTGCACCCAAATGACATACGCACTTAAAGGAAGGCAGATACGACTAAAACTAAAGTGGATACAATGTTTACGTTTTGTTTGAAAAAATTAATTCGCTCTCTTGTTTTACCAGGAATGGCCCCATACTGTCCTTATGAACAAAGATAAATGTGACAAAACTTCATCACTTCTATGCTAAAAATATAATCCAGAGTGTAAACTCAGTTAAAGGTCTTAAATTTCCAGGATCAGACCCAAAATGGTGAGTGGAAAGGGGAAGAAATTTTTTAAGCAACAGCTCCTGTTTCAGGCTCTTAGTCAATTTTGTCATTAGCAAGAAATTATTAATAAAGTTGAATTTGACAGGCTCTTTACAATGTTGACTTATGTTTCAAAAAACACAGTGCAGAAATTTAATTTTTATGAAAATAGGTCAGTACAAATTTGAAGAGAAACAATTTATGTGACTCATTACTAATTATTCTCTTTCTGCCTAAAAAGCAATTGTTTGGGGTTTCTTTTAAAAGTTGGCTACAGTGTTAGTGAAACCATTTTGTGATTTTCAGTAATAAAAATGAGTTTTGTTTTATTGAAACTGTTAGGGGGAAAAAAACGGAACCTGCTGGCATTTATTGGTTTTCTCTGCAAGCATTTCAGACTATGTGGATGATTTATTTGTCACTTTGCAGGAGAAATAAGTATTTTACTGCTTAGATACCTTCATAATCCTTAGGCAGAGCATGTGCCAGCTCTCCCATTAGCAAAGTGGAGAAATCAAGCTACCAGGGATCCCAGGGTTAAGCAAGCTCCTGACGACCTCCTGAGGTTATTTCAGTCAAAGCCACGTGTGGCACATCTGATGGGAACCCAGATGGAACTACTTCGGGTAGATTAGGGAAAAAAAGTGCTATGATAAACCATCATCTCCAGGTTACATCAAAATAAGGGGATCAGGTCCAGCAGGGTTTGGCAGTGATGCCTTGCCAGCCGCTTGGGTCCTGCTCGGCTCAGCAGGGACACAGCTGTGCCCAAACCCTTTGGGCACTGCACTTAGAGCTGGCAAATGGGCCAGATCTCCCTCTGTCAGCTGAAAACACGAGGTTTATGGGGATATGGGTTCTCCTGATCCTCCTGTCTCGTGGTGTGTGTGACCCACCTGCAGTGGGACAGCAGTGCCCTGCAGCAGCACTCCTGGCGTGTGTCACAGCCCAGCCAGGGAGGGCACAGAGAGCCAGGCTGTGCCTGTGCCTGGGCTACAGGCCCCACATGGGAATCTCCCCTCCAGGCAGGAAGCCTGTGGGGAAGGAGGAAAGCAGAGGGGAGCTGTTTAGCATCAGGTGATGGGAGCTCACTTATTTCCCTGCCATCGGAAGGGCAAAGCCTCCAGCAGAGCAGAAGCTCCATGTGAGGGCAGTGGCAGAATGGGGAGGTGTGGTACATCCCTGCCAGTTCTCTTTCTCTTCCCAAAGGTCCCAGGCAGCAGCTGCTCCTCATTCCCAGGTCATATTTTTTTCAGCAGATTTAGTGGAAAGTAACTTCTGGCCTGTTCTCTCCCTCCTGTTGTGCTCTGGCAGCTGAGCTACGGCAGGAACCAGAGCCTGTCTTAGTGCCTGTTCAAGAGCCTTGGTGTCTGAAGGGTGCAAGTGCTGCAATGAGATGCTGCAAGGCAACAAACTGGTGAGACAACTGGCAAGAGACCCTGAGGAGTGGTAAAATGAAACTGGGAGAGCAGCGTTTCACCCATCCAAAGAACCAGGATGTTTTGATCACTGCAGACAGTGCTGCACCCTAGACCCACAAAGGAAAGTTAAGGAATGGAGATACCCTGTGTGTGGCAGGATGCAAAAGCTCTTCACAGGTAGGATATAAAATAATAAACATGAGTTGATAGTAAGAGATAGGTGAAGAGGTCACAGAGTGACAGAATGTCTTCTGCAGCTTCTGCAGCTACTGAAGTGTGTTGGACAAAATGAGGGCTCTCTGCTATTTGTGCATTTTGTAAAAATGCCCTGTATTTTTAGCATTTTGTGGAATGAAAATTTTATGTGCTAATAAATGTTGCTGGCAAATGGCTGTGAGACCAGCAAACTCAAACACACCTCAACTTTCCCCAGTTTGGTTCTCTTTGCTGTTACTTAGTAACATCAGAGAGATTTTGCTCTAAACTTATCTTCTGCCTGTGGAAAAATGTTGACTCTGCCACTTCTTCAGTCTGTATTTATGCCAAACAGTGCATTTGGTAAAGGAAGGGAAAGTCCTGCTTTCTTCTTGACAGGCTAAAGGGAAATGCTCTTAACAGCTATAAAAAAAAAAAATTGTAAAACACAGAGTTTATAAAGCAAAGCTCCAGAGAGAGATCTCTATCAAAGCCCTCTATTGACACAGGCACATCACTCTTGAGCATGGCCAGAATACTGAAATAGCTTTTATTAATTAATGTTTCCAGTGTGTGGCACACGCTGCTCCATCCAAGGGCCACAGGAAGGAGTGCCGTGCAAGGGTGAAGCTCTTCCGTGGACGGTTCAGCTGCATCTTTGGATACAAAGCTCCCCAGGTGCCTCCCGGGGGCAGGCATGGGCTGCAGCAGGAACAGACTGCTGGCACCAGCAGCAGGGACACAGAGGGAGCAGGGGGAGGGATCCTGCCCCCACCCAGACCTGCAGGAGCTACCTTGGTCTGTGGGCTCAAACACACCCGAGAGCAGGTTATTCCAGGGACAGCAGAGACAACTGCCCTGAGAGCACACTGGGAGTGAGGAATGCCATCCAGCTGCCTCAGGGAGCTCCTGTGAGCACACTGGGAGCAGGGAATGCCATCCAGCTGCCTCAGGGAGCTCCTGTGAGCACTCTGGGAGCAGGGAATGCCATCCAGCTGCCTCAGGGAGCTCCTGTGAGCACTCTGGGAGCAGGGAATGCCATCCAGCTGCCTCAGGGAGCTCCTGTGAGCACACTGGGAGTGAGGAATGCCATCCAGCTGCCTCAGGGAGCTCCTGTGAGCACACTGGGAGCAGGGAATGCCATCCAGCTGCCTCAGGGAGCTCCTGTGAGCACACTGGGAGCAGGGAATGCCATCCAGCTGCCTCAGGGAGCTCCTGTGAGCACTCTGGGAGCAGGGAATGCCATCCAGCTGCCTCAGGGAGCTCCTGTGAGCACACTGGGAGTGAGGAATGCCATCCAGCTGCCTCAGGGAGCTCCTGTGAGCACACTGGGAGTGAGGAATGCCATCCAGCTGCCTCAGGGAGCTCCTGTGAGCACACTGGGAGCAGGGAATGCCATCCAACCACCCCTGGAAGGCTCTGCCCAGAGCCCAGGAATGTGAAGCAGATGTCTGCTCCTGGCATTGTTCCTGGACTTGAATGAGGCTGTTTGTATGCAACGCAGCTGCTCCAAAGGGTCATAGTTTCTCATGGAATGTGTCCTATTACAAAGCATTCCAGAGGCTAAAGTTAGGGCTAGCACTTTGGAAAAATAAACATCTGAAAAGAAATATTTCTAACAAATGAGTGTTTTCTTCTCCCACTTTGTCTCCATACAACAGGAACCATCTAATGATCATTAAAAGTGGGATGGAAGGCTTTCACCCACACTGGTGGTACATTATCAGCAAGTACAGAGCTGAGGGAGCCTGGACAGGAGGGCCTGGGGCCTTCAACAAAGTCACTGTTGCTGTTTCTATCATAAATACAACATCCACATCACTTTAACAAACATGCCAGATCTAAAGTAATCAAATTCTCCATCCCTAAGCAGCAGAAGTCAGACCTCTTCTTTGAAAACCCACAGCAGATTCTCCTTATTGAAAAGTCACCCCCCAGCTATTAACTATAAATGGAAACCATCAAATACATTCTGTTGCTCCTCTGAGAAGGTAAATGGTACAAAGTGCATCCCCAGGGTTGCTGTGCAGTGTGTTTCATGAGGCAAGTGCCAACACCCCAATAAATTATTTAACACCAGTATTATGTGGTGGTGAAAGCCAAGCAGAGAGTTTCAGCAAAGCACCATTTACTGACTCCTTCTCTGTTTGGAGTGCAGGTTGAAGCAATCTGTTGGCAGCTTAGTCATCCTTCTGTTTCCCCCCAGCACGTACTTGCATTTCTTTCTTCACCAAAATCTGGGAGGCAAAATTTATTTTCTTTTAAAAAAGCCACCAAAAACCAGAAAACAAAAACAAGCCAACCAAGCGTGGTGCCCAGGAGCTGTCTGCATGCATTACCATGGCTGGAGTTTCATCTGTGGTGCAAATGTTGGCGATGTCAGAACTAATCAGTTCAGGGATTCAACAAGAGAGGCAGAGAGGAAAGCTGGGTCATTCTGTTCTGTGCCCAATATTAATATTACATAAATACTGTCTTTATTTGCAGTTTCATTCATACATCCCAGCAGTGCTGCCCATTCAAAGGAAGCTGAGCCAAACGAGCAGGCTGAGGCTGCTGCAGAGCTGGCTTTCTGTAGAAGCCTTGTGCAAATAGGGAGGCTCAATTCTGAAATGGGAAGGTCTGACTTCGTTTCTCTCCTATTTTGCTGTGTGACTTCAGATGTCACACTTGAAGCACGGTACTGGACTGCTAGACTGTGCTTTACACAAGAGCCATAAGCTTCACCCTTTTTAAACAGCATCTCACACCCTCCCAGAGGAAATGCTACTGGAATACAAAGCACTACCATCAAACTGTGAGCACAACCTCTGCTTCACAAAGTGCATTTCTTATTTTCCAGATAACTGATGGCAATGAAAGCAACATTGTATGTGTGCGTGCATCAAAATACTCAACAGGATTTCTCAACAGGCTGTTATTTCTCCATGTGGTCCAGCACTAGAGACATCTACTAAAATTCAAATTAATTCTTAATGAGTTTTTCTGTTGTCAGTGTCTGTCAAAGACAACAGTTTAGTGAATGCCACAGCTCCCAAACCAGAAGCACAGGCTGGGTTTTAGCACTAAATCTCAAGACATTTAAAGCAAAACTTGTCCTTTAGCTGTCAAACACTGCCAGGACAGTCTTTCAGCAGAGCCTGCTGGGCTCTTCATACTGAGAACTGTTAATGACTCCTGTATTGCAGGCGCACAGATAAAACCTCCCTCAAATATACTGTATTTCCTACCATAATGAAGTAGTAATTAAAAATAAACCATGTTTTATACAGGTCTTGAGAGCCCTCCATATTTGGCTAATCCAAGGTAAGATAATTAAACCAGACACATGATTTGGAAGGGTGGACACTCACTGCTAAATGTCCTCCAACTCTGCATGCACCAGCTTGTGCAATTTGTCACGTCTGAAGCTAAAACTATATCAGCAGCCTGAAACTGTCATAGGAATGCAAAGATTTTAACTAAAAATCATCTTGGTGTACTTGTTTAGTCCAGTGTGCAAAATTCACTCCTAGAATGCAGCTTATAACTTACTTTTAGTAGTGAGAAATCAGTTAAAAACAGGTTGAAAAAAATATCTTTAATGAAAAATTGTACCTATGCAATGACTCATACAATTAAACAACCAATTTTCATTATATTTTTGTAGCTGTTTGTAACCTAGCTCCCCACATAGCATTTTTTGAAAGAGCAAAGAAACATTTCCTCAAGAGAATTTAAGTGTTTTTATTTTTCTCATGGATTTATGTACAATGTAACATCACCACTTATATACAAAAGTAGTTCAATAGATCCGAATACCAATGATTTCCTCACCAGGCAATTATGACCGAGCAGACAAACACTGATTCACCACTTCCAGCAGGTGAGAGTTTTCCAAAGCAGCAGCCACACGCTCTTTATCAGCGAGCTGTTTATTAACTGCAGAAAAAACCCACAAAAAACCAGTCAGGACATTGGGACTCGATGTCTTCTTGAAAGCATTTTACGTTGAGACACATAATCACAGTTGCCATGGTAGTGCAGGCAGTTCTGAGGATGCCAAGTGCACCCTAGAGCTGCTGTCTAAAGGCAGAGCCTCTCTGTCACCACAGTTATCCTGCGTGCTGGCTGTGATTCAGCAGCAAGGAGCTGCTCCGGAGGTGTAACGCAAGAAATCCTCATTTTCCTCCCCTATTCCAGGTGCTCAGGCAAATCAATTGACTATCTGAGAGCACATGCTGCCTGAGGAGATGTTTAAAGAACACTACAGAACAATCTAAGTGACACTCCATGTTCCTGTTCTGGAACATCCCCCAGAATGTGACGCACAGGAAGTCCCAGACATTGAGCAGCCGCATTCTGCAGCTGTGGGAATCTCTCTCCTCTCTAATTTTCAAGCTTAAAACATTTAAGACCACCCAAGAGAGGACTAAAAGCCTTACCTGCATGCTCAGAGGCATGTGTTCCTGGTGTTATATGAACATCCAGCTGAAATAGCATCACAAAAGAAACAGGGGATGAGTTCAACAAAACACTGGAAGATTAAGCTCAAACCAATAAAAATAAGATAGTCAGAAAAAGAGGGGGGAAAAGGACATTCCTGCCACTATCAGTTACTCTAAATAACAGAATAAAATAGAAGTCTAAAATCATAGAGTATTCTGTATTTGCATCTGCTTAAGCCTGCTTCAGACAAGGGAGAGACCTCTCCTCCTGCCGTGCCACAGAGCACTGCAGTGATTCCCCTCAGAACCCCACCAGCCCATGGCAACAGCCCCAGCCCCACAACTGTGCACTGATACTTCAGCCCACTGCCCTCTCTGGTTCCTGCAGTCTCCCTCACACGAAAAATGAAAAAAACCTAGTTATTTTTCACTGTAAGCTAGTTAGCGCTTTTTTTTTTCTTTAATTTTTTTTTTTTCTGAACACAATTCTCCTGTTTGGGTTTCCCCAGTGACTTGACTCCTCACCTTGAACCTCTCGGGCAGAGAGCGGAGCAGTTTGACCTTTATGGAGAGGCCGATGAGGGTGGCCATGCTGCAGTGCGGGATGGTGGGGGTGAACTCCACCGACACCGTGCTCTCGGCATCGTTCACCTGCGGGAAAACACACACAAAAACCCGCTGCTCTCACGCCACACCACCCCGAGGCCTTTCAGGGGAAATTCGACTCGCTCATAGACTGGCATTTTTCAGTACTATGTTCAGGTACTACGATAAATATATTTAAATATTATCAGACGGCCGAGGCAGCGCATCCCGGCGGGACCTCACTTTCACTCGCACTTGCTCGACGACGTTCAGCTCCTCCAGGGTGAGGGGGTGCTCGGGGTCATTGATGGAGCGGATGAGATGTGCGGGTGGTTAAGGAAAGCGGCGCTGCCCGGCCCGCCCGCGCCACCGCCCGGCCCTGCCCGCCCTGCCCTGCCCTGCCCTGCCCTCCGCTCCCGCAGGATATCGAAGATCTCCCGGTCGTCTATGGCGTCGGGCAGCTCGTCATCCTCCTCCCGCGCCGTCACGGGGCGCTCCCCGGAGCGGCGGTAGATGAGGGGGTTCGCGTTCTCCAGCGGAGCCGCGCCCGAGCCCGGGCCCACCATGGCGGCACCGGCACCGGAACCAGCCCGGACCGCGATCAGCGCTGCACCGCGCGGAGCCCTGGGCGGGCGCGGCCTCCCGGGGGTGGGCCCGGTGCTGAGGGTGCCTCCCGGGAGCGGGAGCGGGGCGGGCCCGGTGCTGAGGGTGCCTCCCGGGAGCGGGGCGGGCCCGGGGCTGAGGGGGCTTCCCGGGGGCAGGAGCGGGGTCGGCCCGGTGCTGAGGGTGCCTCCCGGGGGCGGGAGCGGGGCTGAGGGTGCTGAGAGGGGGCGGGAGCGGGGCGGGCCCGGAGCCCCGGGTCAGGCATTCGGTTGCAGCAGCAGGCTGGAAGGCAATACGGTCGGCGGCACCATGTCCGCCAGGGGCCTCCGGGCTGGACCCGGTGCTGCCAAGGATGCTCCGATTAAAGTTGTTTGTCCCATCTGTTCCCTACTTCGAAAAGTCAAACAAATAAACCCTATGCAAACTTAAAGTGGAGTGATAGAGTGTTGCGTTGGTATACTTTAGGTTCATATACCCCTTTTAAAATTAATTAAGGCAAGAATTAACCATTTTGATTTGTTTTCTTCTTTTTTTATCCTTAGTTTTGTAATATATATATATGCGATTCGTGTCAAATAGAATAAAAGAATAAAAGAAATTGTGTGTTTCTGGTTTTCAACCAGAAGCAACTAGTTACAAATATTGTGTAAGACTTGGTAAAGCAGAGAGGAGACCAAGTAAGGCATGGCATAAGGGGGCCTCAGTTGGAAGTTTAGCTGATGTTAGCAGAATTTAGAGACTTTGTGGTTAGAGCTGTTAGTGAAAACAGAAGTTTAACATATAGAGTAAGGAATTTGGATTATTAGAAAATGCTTGCTTAAGGTGTATGGGTGCATACGTGCGGAAAGAAGAGGAACCAGTGAAGACAAGAAGAGGTCAGTTTCCTAAGGGCCACTAGATGAAGACCCAGGATTTGGTGTGTCAACAAGACCATCAGATGAAGACCCAAGATCTGGCGTGTCAGCGAGAATCAAACCTGCACAGGCGCACTGGAACATGTCAAGTCAGCCAAAATAAGATCCATAAAAACCTAGCTGGAATTGTATTTGGTGCACGTGTTGGTTGGAGCGGTGACTCCCCACGCACCTGGCTTGGCCTGATAACCCAATGCTGTTTGTTTGTTCGTCTTTTATCGCGAACACATAATAAAACTCTGATTGAAAGCTATTTTGGCTGACTTAGCCTGAAATCATTTATAACAGTTTCTAGTTATTTGTAATCTCTAATCCGGATGGGGGGGGAGGGGGGATGTTTCGGGGGTTTTTGTTGCTCTGTTCTGTTTGTGGTGGTGTTTCGGTGAGGGTTTTGTTGTTTTAAGGGGTGTTTTAAGAACTTTATAGAATTTAAGCTCCAGAGGCTGTTCAGACTTGCCCTGTTTTCTCTGCCTGTGGCATTGACAGGTGAGCTACTGGCGCTCCTGCTGCTGCTCCCTGGCGCTGCTGGGCCATTGCCAGGATCAGGTAGCGCGAGGTGGTGGCACTCTGAGGCTGTATCAGCACTCTGGGGCTGTATGGGCGCTCTGGGGCTGTATCAGCACTCTGGGGCTGTATGGGCACTCTGGGGCTGTATCGGCACCACTCTGGAGCTGTATCGGCACTCTGGGGCTGTGTTTGCACTCTGGAGGCGCTCGCTGCAGTTCACACTCACAATTCAGCCACGCTCCCTGTGCCGAGGGCTTTCGCTGGGACCTTTGTCCCTTTCTCTTCCGCATAAAACCTGAGAGAGTCACCGAGAGCCCAGTCGGGGGTGAAAAATGGCTCCTCCGAGCCCGATTGCTTTGTTTTGTACCTTATTTTGTAGTGTGGCGTTCCTCGCGTGCGGGGCAGAAGGTGAGACATGGGATCTGCTGTTGTTGCTGCTGGAGAAGTCGCTGCTTCCCCAGCCGCCAAAAGGTTGCAGTGATTTTTTCAAAGGCAGTAAATCTCTTATGCTTTGGTTACCAATCTGCACAAATGCCTTCATGATGCAAAAATTACTGGTTTTGTGAGATGAAGCTATTTTTGAGATGATTTAATGAAAATAAAGCTTTCTGTCTTTTTTAAAAGGTAGAAAGCAGCAACATTTCTGAATTATCTAAACAAAATATTTTTAAGATCTCGTTGAATGATAAATTTAGGAAATGTTAATGGTTTTGCTTCTTGCTCTGCAATCGCTCTTGCACCGTGGCTAACTCTGTCCTACCTGGCTCCAGGTGTCACTGGAGGGAGAGTTTGGCAGGGAGTGTCTGTCACTGCACAAAAGCAAATGAAAACTGGGCAAAATTGAAAGGAATAGGCTGATATGTTCTAAATTAAACAGTCAGTTAAAAATAT
>VZRF01012998.1:213713-226388 GCA_013396875.1 Vireo altiloquus | reverse complement strand
TATTATATAGTTATTATATCATTGTTATTATTATTATTTATTAATAGAATTAAGTCTGTCTGATAATTATGAAGATGTAATTTAATTTTTTTTTTCACCTTTTGTGTTACTTAGGACAGAGTGCTGCTGAGCCAGAAGTGACTATTGCACTCGGACGGCTCAAAGGAACACAGACAAATGTGAAGGGGACAGACAAGCGTGTAAATGTTTTCCTTGGAATTCCTTTTGCAAAAGCCCCTCTTGGATCTTTGAGGTTTTCCCCACCTGAACCTCCTGAACCCTGGAGTGGTCTGAGAGATGCAACTTCTTACCCAGCACTGTGAGAGCTGTTCAGTTCATTTGTTCAGCTGTTCAGAACCTGCCCATGCTGGTCAGGGTTGTGTTTATTGGGGTACAGAGGCCTGATTTTTGCTGAGGAGTTTGTGTTTGGTAGTGGATACACTGCCAGTACTAGAATATTTCAAGTACAGGTGTGGAGATGTGCTTTTACAGGCTGCACTTCCCGCTGATTCTAAATAAAACAAAATTCAAGCACCCTGTGGGACAAAAAAAGAGTGTGTTGTCTCTATTATTCTTACATTGATGCTATTGCAGTTTTAGTACTAATAATTGTGCTTTTTTTTTTTTTTTTGTGAAGATGTCCTCAAGATCTGTCCATGTTGAAAATAGCTGAAAAAAACTTTAAAGAAAAGCACATTGCATTCCAAACTTCTGAAGACTGTTTGTATCTCAATGTTTACAGCCCTGCTGGCTCAAGCAAGAAGGACAAGTTACCTGTATGTAAACCATTGAACAAACTTGTGTTTTATAAAGCTTGCAAGTAATGATTGCTCCTAAGAGACTTAATTACTTTTGAAAATGTGATGCTGCACAAGCAGAAATCATATTGGCATGTAAAATTCAAAATCCACCAATCTGAAATTCAGCTGCCATCGTGCTTCAGTGATTTGGTGTTCCTAATTCCCTGACGTTGTTTTCCTTTTTCAAATGAAATCTGCAAACCAGTGCATTAAGGTGTGTCTTACCCTTTTGTTTCTAAGGTGATGGTGTGGATCCATGGAGGCAATTTTGTATTTGGTGGTGCTGCTAGATATGATGGCTCTGCACTGTCAGCCTATGAGAATGTTGTGGTGGTAATAATTCAGTACAGACTGGGACTCCTTGGATTCTTCAAGTAAGATCACCTATTTCACTTTTTACAAAGCACTTGCTGTCGTGTTTAAAGTCTGCGTTCTGTTTGCTAAATCAGCTGAACTTCTGTATCAGCTTTCCACTGTTACAGTGGTTTAAATGTACATAATTGACTGACATCAGGACTTCAGAACCCCAGGAAATGTCTGTACATTCCATCTGCATGGTCATGTGATTGCAGCCTGCTATCAAATCATGGTTGGGCTTATTGGGATGGGATGTTTGTTCTGGCCTTTGCGTCAATCCTCTGGTGTGTAAAGCAAGAACTCATGTAAAGGCCAGGAATCCACCAGTGCAGGGGTGAGCAGAGAGTGGAGGTGAGTCAGGGGCTGAGGTGTGACCGTGAGGGGCTGTAAGTCAGGGCCAAATATGACACTTTGCACTATATATAAATTGTTGAGATTGACTATACTGTGGTGTTGTTACTGTTGCTGAGGAGTGGCTCCTGCTGCTTTCCTTTCAGCACTGGTGATGAGCACGCCCGCGGGAACTGGGCATACTTGGATCAAGTGGCAGCTCTTCGCTGGGTCCAAGGAAACGTTGAGCACTTCGGTGGAGATCCAGGATCTGTCACTCTCTTTGGTATATCTGCAGGATCTTGCTCTGTTTTTGCCCATGTAGGTATATAGTAGATAGAAATAAAAATCTTCAAAATTTCAATTAGTGTAACTTTTCATGCCTTATCTGTTTTTTGACAGTAAGTTTAACAGCACATTGTGCTAAATCTGGAGACTTCCCCTGTAAGCAAATAAAGATGTGTAATTCCCCACTGAATCCAGGAGTCTCATCAAGCATAGAGTTATGGAATAAGAGTGCTAATGTAGAATAAATACTTTCTCTTCTTCCCTTCTTGGCAGGTGTTATCTCCTTTATCTAAGGGTCTCTTTCATAAAGCAATAGCAGAGAGTGGAATTTTAATTCCCCCCAATAAAGATTTACATCTTTCAACAGATCTTGAGGTAGGCTCATTGTTTTTCATTTTGAAGTCTTTATAACCTAAAATGGGATATTTATATGTGATAATTTGTTTAAAGAGAAAAGGGGAAAATCTCATTGCATACTGTGCAACAAAGTTGATCCAATTTATTCTTGCAGCACACCTGTTTAATTTCAGTCTGTTTGGTGTTAGAAATCGATTGTACAGCTATATGATTATAGCACCTGTGGGCTGACAAAGGCATATTCAGTCACATGCATGCCAAGCTAGGCAAATGTCCATTTTCATATCCACTGTAACTTATAAAGTCACTGTGACATTTATTATGGAAAGCTTAACAAGAATCCGAAGAATTCTACAGTCTTTTAGGAAGGACCTTTCTGTGAAGTAAATTAATTAAATATAAAACAAAAAAACCTTAAAATTTCTTTCTGTAAGTGCCTTTTAATTTCTTTTCCTGTAATGGCAGGTAGTAATAATGTAAATGTTTCTGAATTTTCTTATTTGGTTTATGTTACAAGCTTGTATTATCTCTACAGCAAAGTTTGAAGATCAGTGAATGGAAATGCAACAAGAAAGAGAAGTACACCAGAATGATTTCACTTTGTGATCAAACTGTAGCATTTCTAGTAAAATAAAATACTCCAAGATCTATCAAGCTCACCTAAATCTGCCACCAAATCATGCTCTTAACAGCAGTGTGTATAATGATTTTCTAACAGTGCTTATCTTTGTTGGTCATTTTCAGAAAATTGCCAGTATCTTTAAGTGTGAGTCGAGCAGTTCCCTCTCCCTGCTGGACTGCTTGAAGAAGCAGGAAGCAGAGCACCTAGTCTTTAACAGCAAGGTAGGTGAGACTTCCTGCCAACAGAATTTTTTAATCGCTCACTTGCAAAACTTTAGCTCAGCCTCTGATCAGAGTTCATTGATGGTCTGTTCCAAAGTTGATTTTTCTTATCTTTTGTCAAAATGCTTCCTAAATGTTGAAATAATTTCACACATTTTTTTCTCTCTGGAAATTTCGGCTGTGTCGCAGCAGCTGTAAAGTTGTGAGCGAGGTTTGAGCATCCCCTGTGTTTTAATGTCAGAAACTGCACAAGATCAGGAACCCATTTCATTTCTCTACACCTTGACCCAGCCAAGCTTGCATTTTATACTCTTGTGCAAAACTAAATTTATGTTACAGTGACTGGTAGATCCTTGAATTTCTTAACGCCCTTTTTTGCACTTAGGACATTAAACGTGGACATCTTACAGGATTTGAAGGAAAAATTTGAAATACTATTAACAACTAATTTGATCTGTTTTTTTCCTCTTCCTTCAGGAAATCTCATTTCTACCTGTAGTTTTGGATGGAGTGTTTCTTCATAAGCCACCTGAAGACATATTGGCTGGAAAAGAATTCAATGCAGTCCCATTTATGATAGGAGTCACCAACAATGAATTTGGCTGGAATATTAGATCTGTAATTTAATGTCTATTCTTTACTTTGAATGTGTTTTTAATATTTGTGTTAAGTAGTAGGACAAGTCTTTGCATTGTTGGAAATACACACAAGGTAAACTTTGCTTGCATCATGGCTCTGCAGTGACCCAGAACCACCTGGTCACAAGAGGGTGAGAGAGGCTTCATCCTCCAAGTTAAACTACATGGACACATCAGCTGGAACATCAATTTTATAAAGTATTTTCTTGTCCTAAAATTTTAATCCCTTACCGAGGCAGAGAGAGGAAAAAGGATGCAACAATCAAGGGCTTATTACTGAAAGAAAATTAAAGCCAGTCCTTTCCCCCACAAAGCACAGTAGTCAGGCTTGATATACAGTGTGTTTAAAAGAGTGCCACTGATCACCTAGACCAGCTTCCCTTGTGTTCATCCCCACCCTGCAGAAAGAGCTTTTGTTTGAAAATCTCATCTGGGGCAGAGTGTGAGGACAATGCAGGTGTCCAGCCCATTCTCTGTGCAGAAATCCTTTCTCATAGGAACTCAGTGGGTAACTCAAAAACATGAGCAAATGCTCTCAGTGCACAAACACTGCAGGAGATGGATTTGTGTCCTCTCTTTCTTGTCCCTTTTTTTTCATTTCCTAAGTATTCAGGTCCCTTTCTGTAGTGCAAAGCAATTGTTCTGAATCTGTGTAGCAGCTGTCTCAGGGAGTGTGCTGGTTGTAAGTCCCAGAACAATGCAAAGTGAAATCTATTTGAATTTATTTTGCAGACAGAAGAGTTGTTTAATGTAACACTGTAAAAGAGGAAGAACACTGCCTCATCCTTATTTCAAAGGGCTCCAACAATTGCACTAGAGACAGGCTGCCAGTGACTTTTAAGATCTCCCCCAAAATAATGAAAATCTGCCTATGAGACAGAAGCAGCTTTTTGCTTCTACTCTGCCCTAATGTTTTCTAGTCTGACAAGTTTCTTAATGTTGGTTTAAGGATAAACTGTGTAGCATGAGTGGTCTATGTAGAAGCCTTTACCAAGGCAACATTTATTGCAGTAAATACAAGCTTTTCAACACAGCTGCTGCATTGTGCTGCACTTTTGCATGTGATTTGATGCTTCAAAAAGAAACACCAGTAGTAAGAACTAATGGAATAATGTAGTTCCAATGTTGAAAATAATAGAGGCATTGAATGGTGCTAATAACGTTGGTTTTTTTCTCTGTACAGACATCAAAAATGACAGGTTTGAGGGAAATAGGAGACAGAAAATCAATTGCCTCAACCGTAGAGTTTTTTCTACCAATGATAGTAAGTACTGCTGCACTAATCTAATTTGAGAAGTGAATTTTCTTTTTCATGTATGTAGCAGATTTGGGTGTCACTGCTTGAGTCATAATGTTACTGAGGGCTGAGGTCATGTTATGCTTTTGGGAGAGTCCCAGAAAAGCTGACAGGACCAGGATGTATGGAGTTGCACACAAATAGGATTGAGTCAGCCCTGGGATTTGGGAAAATGCCCTTTTCATTCTAGACCTCAACCAATTCTTTTATCCTACATATTTGTAGGATTACTGTGATGGTATCCTGAGTGTTAAAAGTATCTCATGGCTCATCTCCTGCTTTGGGGGTTTCAAAGCATATTTTTCAGTATGTTTACATTAAATGTAGCTTTTATAGTAGTTCTTTTGCACTCCTAGTTTTGAGGTGTATCTTTCAAGCAGCAAATTCTAACCCTGAAAACTTGCACTGCTTTTGGAGATCCCACTGGTCTTGTTCTCTTGTCTAATAGTCCATAAATCTATCAAGGACTGAGAATTTACTTTGTGATTCCCATTTCTCTTCTCCTGAAGAAAACAGAAGCCAAAGCTATTGTCAGGAGAAATTGCTGGATCTACACTTATTCCTGTAGAGTTTTAACCCATATGAATCTGGTGCAAATTTGACCTGAGGTGGTTGGTTTGTTTGGTATTTTTCCCCACAAAAAGTGTGAATAGATTTTGTTTCCTATCAACATGGGTGCTGTCCTGGACCTTTGTTCCTTTGCAGAATCTCTAAAGTGTAAAAGATGGCAATTTTAGCTAATTCAGACAGTGATGATTTGTCTGTTTCTTGTCTCTTAGGATGTACCCTCAGATTTCCTGCCCATGATCATAGATGAATATCTGGGAGACACAGAGGATCCTGCAGAGCTACGGGACCGATTCCTGGACCTGCTGGGGGACATGGCAATTGTCATGCCTGCCATCAAAGCACTGAATTATCACACGGGTAAGCTGATCAACAACACTGAGACATTCAAACCTCCTACTGGAGGCTGGATCAAATGATGTAGACACAAATCCTGTCATATATAGGCAGCCCTTCTTGAGATTCCCACTGGGAGCATGAGGACTGATACAGGTCTGCAGGGCTGTGTGTCGTCCCTTATCTTTGTATTAAGCATCTTGCACTGTGCTCATAGTCACAATATATTGAGAGTAGAGTGTGATAACACAGGTAAATGTTTGCTAACTTAAGTATTCAGGCTTAAAAATTAAAACATATCAAAGCAACCTTTGTCCTTTGGCCACAGCTACTTGGGAGGTCAGCAGCTCTGTGGTCTGGAGATTTTCTGGTGTGTAAGTGTAGACAAGCCATGCCAAAATACCCAGAACTGGACCTAGTTTGATGTTATTTTGTTTTCTGTAAGTTTTCCTAGGGTGGATCTTTGAATTTTTTTTTTTTTGCCTAAGTGCTGAATCCTTAATTTTGCATTAAAAATGAAAGTACATATTTGAATGTAACAATTTCTTTAGGAATGTTCCCAGTATAAAACTTTGTTTAAAGTAATATTTTAAACAACTGATGACAGCTGTGGTTTATGTATCTCTTCTTTAACTCTCCAAATGTTATGTCTTGCAGAGTCTGGAGCTCCTACCTACTTCTTTGAATTCCAGCACCGGCCCAGTTCATACTGGGATAGCAAACCAGACTATGTGAAGGCTGACCATGGGGATGAAGTTGGCTTTGTCTTTGGGGGGCCATTTCTGGCTGGTGACATCCAGCTCCGCAGTAAGGAACAGACAGTGTTCACTCATAGATTAATCTGGTAGCACTGGCATTCTTCTATTCAGTGTTCTATTGATTTTTATCAGACTGAAGTGCATATATTGGCAGTGAGACCAAACCATAACCCTGTCTCCATAACTCCTGTCAGAATTTATGTGGTTTTACACATTTAACCACCTTATCCATCTTCTCTCCTGTACAGTTTGCTCATTCTGAAGCACAGTAAGTTCCACATCTTGTCAGCAATTCAGCAAATAGGACATTTGCTAGAAAATTCACTGTCATTATCCCAGCACCGTGCATGAATTTGTCAAATAGCTTTGGCTGAAAATGAAATTGAAGAAAAGGTCAATTAAACTTGCAGAGTGCTTGGGAAGCAGGAGATCCAGGATCTCTTCTTTTCCTGAGGAGTTTAGGCCAGTGTCTCCTTTCCAGGAAATCCCACAGGCTGTCAGGCTCCAGAGACTGGGGGACTTGGTCTTTTTTGCAGGAAGTGATTCCAGTTGTGTTCAGAGCAAGGCATGGAATTCCAGTGTTTCATTTTCTGTGTGAAAATTTAATGGTTAGGTCTATTTTGCTCCACAACTCAATTAATACTTGAGCATTTATTCAAATGGAACCAGTCCCTTGAGGGAGGATTAAGGGTGTAATCTCAACATTTCCATAGGATTCTTGAAGTTCCTCCTGTCAGAATCCCACATTGTTACATTCCAATGAATCTGCCAATCACTGAACAGTTAAGATACATAATGCCACTTCCTAAGGAACATTATGAATCCAGCAGCATCCTTTAATTACATATGCCTAAAACAGTAATACTCAGCATGGAGTATCTTCTTTCCCATGGAACAAATTAGGAACAGTTCTTATTGTGACAAAGAGACACAAAAATTTTGTTTGTGTTAAGTGAATTCACCATTTTTTCTGGTTTTATTTTTCTCATCTGCAAAGTAGTTCAAACTCTGGTTCAAAGCCTACATAAGTGAAAGTATTTCCTTTTACTCCATTGAACTTTGAAGCAATCCAGCTATGTTGTAAAACCCTTTGTTAATCTGTTACCAGAGCCTTTTCCTTTTGCTTATATTTTATATATATTTTTTTTTTACTTACATGCCTTGGCACTAGAAAACACTGAACAGCTCTTTTCCTCTTTGCCTGAATTTACCAAGGGCATTAAGATACCAAACATTTTTCTTAGTGTATTGAGATGCATTTATAATTAAAAACACACTGCAACTGAAATAATTCTCACCTAGTGATACACTGAGCTCATGTGCTTGGAAATGGAGTGACATCATCTTGTGTGAGAGTGAAGAAATCTTTGCCTAGTCATGCTCTGAATAATAGGAAGAATTTTGGTCCCACAAAACTAGAATGGGATCCAGGAAACTCCCATTCCTGGAGTTGTATTGGGATGCAGGACACATGGGGGTTTTGGGTTCTCCTCTGAATTCCGGGAAGGTTACAGGCACATCACCTCATTTCCTTGTACCCAAATCCCCTGATATCTACAGTAAGGGTAATTATGCTGAAGTTATTCAGGAGGAGTGCTGAAATCCATGGATGCTTGCTGTATTCCTCATATTTTGCTGCTGTTGTGTCCCTGTTGCAATTTCTAAGTTGTTACAGCATCTTCACACACAGAAATGCTGCTCCTGCAGTAGCAACACCTTGATTTCTGCCACACAGAGTAACTGTTGTGTATTTTGTCTTGCAGGTGAAGTTACAGAGGAAGAGAAAAACCTCAGCAGAACTCTAATGAAATACTGGGCTAACTTTGCTCGAAATGGGTAAGAATAATGAGATTCATGACAGATATTGCTGCTTTGCACTGATTCCATGGGGAATTGGCTGTTTTCAGTCTTAACTTTTGTGATTGAATTCCCCTGTCACTGAAAAGAGCACTCACTCTTTCTTTCCTCTTGCTTACAGAAATCCTAATGGAGAGGGTCTGGTTGAATGGCCATCTTACAACCAAAATGAAGAATACTTGCAGATAAATCTACAACAAAAGAAAGACAGAAAGTTGAAAGAAAAGAAGGTAAAATTCTGGAAAAAACTGATCCTTGAAAAGACAAATAACAAAAGCCTGGAAAACAAGAAGGTTAAATTAGAGTTATAGTTTACAGTCTAAACATGCACATAATATGTAAACTGTTAAGATAGTAAAAGACATCACATGAAGTAATTTTGAGGATAAAACTACATTTGCCTTCTTTGCACCTTTCCTTCACAGTTGTCATACTTGCAGTTATTCACTGTAGTAATTCCAGTTGATCCCTCACTTGTTAAATACAGCTACCAGATTTCTCCAATGCTCAGATTTTTATGTCACTCCCCCATGACTGAAGACAGAATGTAGCAGCAACATTGTTTTAATAAAGTGAAATCAATGAAGACCCAATTTGTGAGTAAAACTGTCTCTTGATGCCAAGTTTTCTGGTAGTACAGAAGTTCTGGTGTGGTGTAGATACAGAAATGTCCTCTGTGGAAAGAAGATGAAACTAGAGAATGTTCTGCTTTGTCAGTTGGTTTTACAACTGAGACAGGAAAGTTCTGAATGTTGTGATACCTAATCTGTAACAGTAGTGCTGGAATTAAGACTTCTCCCTAATGTTAGAAAAGGGAGAAAATGCCTCCAGTACTCACAATTCTCTCCTTTTAAATTTAGCTGTAACCTCCCTAGAAGGATTAACATTTCTGTCTTTTCCCCAGTGCTTCTCTCTGTGCTCCAGGCTGTTCCCTGTTTGCACTGGCTCACAGCCTCACTGCCAGCACTGGGTCTGTCCCAGGGCCTCTCCAGGGCCCTCACTGCCTGACTGGCACTTTGGCTGCCAAGAACAAGGCTTGAACTCTTCATGGCAGAGTTGCCAATCACTTCTCTGCCATATCTGTGTCTCCTGTACCTGCTCCAGCTATCCCAGCCACATTCCTGGTCACACTGGTGCCTCACAGCAGAGTGATGCAGCTCCACAGATCCTACAGGGCAATGAACATCAGTTCCCCCTCCCTTCATCTCTCCTCTATATCTCTGGAAGAATTTTAAATTGTTCATGGCTAGTAATGTCCTACAGCAACTAGCTACCTATCCCTTCTTTCCAAATTACTTTACTGGAAGGGATGGGCTGAGATTTCCTACATCTTCTTGCCCAAGTTCTGCTGCCAGGCAGAACTCAGGAGCAGGATGAAACTGTTACCACAACTGCAGTTTTGGTAAGCAGAACTTCCTCCTAAGCATCCGTCCCTGCTCCTTTGTTTTGTGACAGGAATATAATTTCAAAATAGTCTTGCTAAATCTTCATCGCACAAACCCTTGAGTTGCTGTGCCACTGCCTTTAAAAGGAGATGAACAGGCAGTGTAGTTTGGATGTGTACAGAATATATGTTCATCTTGTATGTGCAGAGAAGTGCAGTTGAATTGAATCCATGAGGAGAGATTCTTGTAGTTCCACCTTTCATGGAAACTGTTTTCCCTTGCCAGGAACCAAAGCAGTCCAAGGTAAGAGGAGACAGTGAGAGAATTTACAATAGCACCCACGCAGGCAAACAGGAGTGCAGAGTTTACTCCTGTGCAGTGCTTCTGAGGTGTCTCAGAAACCTTTATCACACAGATAAAGGTAAAAGATAACTTATTCTAAGCTCCATCCCTTGTACCCCAGGCCCCTGTTCCATTAGTTGCATTAGACAGTGCATACATCTATCATTACTGTATATTCAAGCAGTGCAGACTACTCCCAGAGCAGTTTAATTGACCTTTAGTATCCTGAACTTCACTCTTGAGAAACAAGAAAAAAAGTCTCCCAGGGAACGCCTCTACAGCCACAATTCATTGTAATTCTGCCCTGAAGTTTTTGTGCTCACTGTTTTCTCAGCAGCTCAGATTTACAGTGTGATCCATCTGCAAGTGTGCAGTGAGCACCAGCCGTGCCCCCACCCTCAGGAGCTGCACCCAGCACAGCCCTGGCAGGGTGTGCAGGGCACTGGGGCAGAGCTCAGGAGCCACCACAAACACAGCAAAGGCTCAAGACACTGCCCTGGATGAGATCACCTGCAGTTACCTGCTGATGGTTCGCTCTGTGAGCAGTCCAGGTTAAAGCTGACTGGGGTTTATCTCCAGGGGCTGTAAATCACAGCTGTGCAAATACACGTAAGAAAATTTGGAGTAAAGTTCATAAACATAGCCACAGCACACAGGATTGACAGGTGCATAAGTGGTGTGCTAAACTAATTTAAAGACTCTGGGTCTTGTAACCCACTCAGCTATAAAGGGAGGTGTGAGCAGTAATGGATCTGTAGAAATGGAACACCCCTCCTGTGGAGCCAGGCTGAGAGAGTTGGGCTGTTCAGCCTGGACAAGAGAAGGCTCTGGGGAGATCTTAGAGCCCCTTGCAGTACCCCTAGGGTACTGGGAGCCTACGAGGGACTTTTGCCAAAGGCACATAGTAACAGGACAAGGGGTAATGGCTTCAAACCAATAAAGGTAGGTTTAAATCAGATATGCAGAAGAATTTCTTCCCTGTGGGGGTGGTGAGGCCCTGGCACAAGGTGCCCAGAGCAGCTGTGGCTGCTCCATCCCTGGAAGTGTCCAAGGCCAGGCTGGACAGGGTTTGGAGCAACCTGGGACTGGGGAAGGTGTCCCTGCCCATGGCAGGGGATGGGATGAGTAGAGCTTTGAGGTTTCTTTCAACCCAAGCCATTCTGTGATCATGTCATATGATTCTTTGAAATGCTGTTTCTGGCAACTCAGAATTCCCGTGATCTGAAATTGCAAAATTGACTTTCTGTGGCAAGCCTAATACTTACATTAAACCAACACAACCCCTTAGTTAATGTGAGCAGAAAATGTCATCAGCTATTCTATTCTCTCTTTGTCATATCATCCTTCAATTATGGATGTGAAATGACTCAAAATAAAACCTCTGGATTTTTCAGAAGCATTAAACATATAGTTACCACCCAAGTACCATCCTTTAATATTGTTCCCACATTACAAAAGCTGATAATCCATCTCTTTATTTTTGTGACTGTATTGCAACACTATACCAAACATCCCTGAACACGCAGGACTGAATGATAAGTGCCTCCTGCACCCTGCATGAAAAGCTGGGATTTTTCTTGTGTTGGTGTTGTCAGAAAACATCCTTTCATGACAATAAAAATCACTCAACTCTTACTTCAGTAAAAGCCCACTTTTCAGAGGTGTTGGTTTGGATTTGGCTATATTGTGTTTCTTACACTGAGATCTTAGTACCAAAGTAAACATAATAAATTAGAATCGAGGTGCCTTGCTGCTCTCTTTGCTGTGCAGGGTGAGGAAATCCTCCCCACCTTGTCCCAGCCGGTGGTGCTGCAGCAGCAGGACACCGCTCCCGGTGCAGTGCAAGGCTGTTTCCGAAGAATTTTGAAGCCCACTGTGCCTGAGATTGTGTGAATAAGAGTCAAGACGAGCAGCAGGGAGGCAGCAGGAGTGCCGTGAGGCAGGAGGGCTCCCTATTCCCGACCCGAACCCGGCGGTCCCGGTCCTGGCTCGCAGCCCGAGCACTCCCTCACCTCACCCGTGTTTGTCTTGCGTAAGGTGGCCCTGGCCGAGCCTATAAAGCCTCACCCTGAGGGCTTCGTGCCAGTGGCACCATGGCAGCTGCGAGGGACGCGGCGCTGCTGGCCTGCATCCTCTTCATCGGGGGCACGGCGCTGGTGGCGGCAGGTAAACACCGGGGGGGGTTCCGCGCTGTGGTCCCGGCAGGGCGAGAGGGAACATCCAGCTGCCTCCCGGGGCAGCCCCGGAGCCACCCGAGAGCTGGGCAGGGACCCTGGGCAGAGCTGGGCACCGACCCTGGGCTGAGCTAGGCACCGACCCTGGGCAGAGCCGGGAACAAACCCTGGGCTGAGCTAGGCACCGACCCTGGGCAGAGCAGGGCACAGACCCTGGGCAGAGCCGGAAACAAACCCTGGGCTGAGCTAGGCACCGACCCTGGGCTGAGCTGGGCACCGACCCTGGGCAGAGCTGGACACAAACCCTGGGCTGAGCTGGACACAAACCCTGGGCAGAGCTGGGCAC
>VZRF01012998.1:202210-213566 GCA_013396875.1 Vireo altiloquus | reverse complement strand
TGGGCAGATCTGGGCACTAACCCTGGGCAGATCTGGACACAAACCCTGGGCAGAGCTGGACACAAACCCTGGGCAGAGCTGGGCACAAACCCTGGGGCTGATCTGGACACAAACCCTGGGCAGAGCTGGGCACAAACCCTGGGCAGAGCTGGATGCAAACCTTGGGCTGAGCTGGGCACCAACTCCAGGCAAAGCTGTGCCCACAATCTGAGCTGCAGTAGCAAAAAGCTCATTTCAGTTTTTAATGTGCTTTCAGTCATTTGTTTTATTTGCCTCTTTTGCAAATAGCAAAATCAAATCCCTGTCCCAACATCTTGCCTGCTGAGGCCGAGCAGCCACAGTACCACATCCATAATTTGATATTAAGAACTTTCACACCTTTCTTAAAATGAGTTTTGCTTAAATGTTAACAGTACTTGGTCGTGCCAGACTATTTATAGGTATGTTAGAAGCTTTTTCTTTTGGCTGTACATACTATCAAGGGTCTGGAATATATTTCCTCTGTTCATTGCCTTTTCCTAATGATAGCAATATATTGGGTTTTTGTCTAACAACTCAGAGTAAAAAAGATTAAGACCTATATGCAACCACTAATGAGTGTGTGACAAGACAATATATATGATATACCTGAGCAAGATGATTTGTACAGACCAATCAAAATGTAGGCTGAGACAATGTCAGCTATACTGATTTAACAAAGCTGTAATAAAACTTTGTTAGAATAAATTAGTAAGTCTAAAATTTAAATTAGTAAATACTAGTAATCAAATTAGTAAAATAAAACAGCAGATGAGAATAGTGCACTGTTAAAACCAATTAGAGTCTGATGAAGCTTTATGCATTAAATTACTTGTTTAAGTAAACTAAAGGTGTATATTTAAGTAGCAAATCTGGCAATACCTTAGAAATAGACCAATTATGTGATTTTGTGCTCCTGTCCCACAGAACAAAAAGCAGAACAACCAGAAGCTGAGACCAAATATGGGAGAGTCCGAGGGTACCAATTCAAAGTAGACACAGCTGAGAGGACTGTAAATGTCTTTTTGGGACTTCCTTTTGCCAAGCCTCCAGTTGGACCACTGAGGTTTACTGAACCCCAGCCACCTGAGCCGTGGGAAGGTGTCAGAGATGCCACTTCCTACCCACCAATGTAAGGCAATGACAAAACCACTGAACTTTTAATGATGTTATACTCTGTGCAATTCCGTGACACTGATGTACACACAGGGCAATCCACAAAGATAAATTCCTTGGTGCCATCTCGTTGCACCTGCAGCTCTTACAGTGGATGCATTTCTAGACACCTTTATTAGCTGCTCTCTTTACTAAAAGCTGCTATTCCAAGGGCATCAATGATGAACTGAGATGGACCAGCACTTTTCTGATAATGCTCTGGCTCAGGAGCTCTTGGCTATCACTGACCAATGACTATAAACCTTTGGAGCAGAGACAGATAGAAGCTGAGGAAATGTTGGAATACAACATTAGGGGAAAATGCTGCGTCAAGTGCTTAAAAGGCACATAAAAATGCAGATAAATTCTAATCTACATTGTAAATGTCTCACTCCAGTTGTCCTGCTGCCCTTGTTTAGTGTCTCAAGCCTAATATCTACCATTGCAACATAAAAAGCTATTAGAGATGTAAAATAAATGACTTATATCTTCATTTAAGTAATTTATAGCCATATGTTTCTGCGATATATTTCTGCGATATTTTGAAACATGCAAAATTGTATCTACATGTCACTGTGTACTGAAGTGGCTTTATTTTTACAGATCTCATTAATGACAGGTCAAAGGAAGAAAATATATTAAAAGCAAAAAGAAAAGGTTTTCAATTGCCACCAATCTAGAAATGTACTATGATCAGTTTCTGGTTTGCACTTTGTTGTGGAAGTACAAAAAAGCTTCATTTCATATCTTTCAGGTTTTAGTTAATTCTGTTGCTTGTTACTTTTTCATTTATTCAGGTGTCTACAGGATCAAGTGCAAGGACAATATTTTTCAGACGTGATTACCAATAGAAAAGAGAAAGTTCCTCTCCAAGTGTCTGAGGACTGCTTGTACCTCAATGTGTACACACCCGTTTCTACAGGAAAACAGGAGAAGCTGCCTGTAAGCAAAAGCCTTATAACACCTTGAGCAAAACTATCTGACAGCAAACCTACAACCTGTGCCACGAGCAGACATACAGGGGCAGTTTTGAAGTGATGATCAACTCAAATGCTTTGCCCCAGCAAATATTGACTGAAATTAAAGAGATAAAAAATCCTATTTTACAAGTAAAATTGTATTGGCATTTTAGTTAATCAGTGCTTGATTTCCTCTAAATAATCTGTCCAAAGTCACAGGGCACTGACACAGTGTAAGTATTTAACAAAATCAATGCCAGTTTGTAGACCTGCAGGCCTTAGATTCAAATGATTTCTACCATTTGTGAAATGTAATTGAAAGAATCAGGAGTGAAACAGCACAAAATATTATATGGTGGGTTATATTTAGCTTTTATTACTGGGAGCTCATACCTGTGCTGAGTTGATTCTGGTTTTTTTCTTTCCAGGTCTTAGTATGGATCCATGGAGGTGGATTAGTTTTTGGAGCAGCTTCAACCTATGATGGCTCAGCATTAGCAGCCCTTGACAACGTGGTGGTTGTGGCAATTCAGTACAGATTAGGTATTGCTGGATATTTTAGGTAAGATGTTTTATCTCAGTTTTTCCTAAGTGATTTCCAAAATGATGTGCGCAAAGCCTTTGTGAAGCTCAGAAGACTTGCAGATGCAAAGAAACGTTCATGAATTGCATCTACAAGAGTTGGGGACAACTTCCAGACCCAAGGCAGTCTCCAGATCTGTTCTTGAGGGGTTGCTGCTCCAATCTCAGGGCTTTCCAAGCCATTTGTCAGTTGTGTAGAGAAGTTCTGTGTAGAGAATGGCAGATGATTCTTCACACCATGGATTATATTTTCCTTTGCCTTTTCTCCTCCATTGAGCATTTAAACAAATATCTTCTCTCCCTCCAGCACTGGTGATGAGCATGCCCGAGGTAACTGGGGATACTTAGATCAAGTAGCAGCTCTTCGGTGGATTCAGGAAAATATCATACATTTTGGAGGAGATCCAGGATCTGTCACTATCTTTGGAGAATCTGCAGGAGGAGTCAGTGTTTCTGTTCTTGTAAGTTCACAGTAATATTGAATTTTAATTACTTAGGGGAAACAAACCATCCATTTTCAGTATCTGCATGAGAAGTCATTGAGAGAAAAGGGACAGTGCTATAGTGACACATCACCTGGCTCTTTGATACAACAAGGCAACAATATAGCAAAACAATACAGATTTTGATTGATTAAACTGTAATTTTCATACTCAAATGTTGTAGTTAAGTCCCAGAATGTTATTACTCATCTGCTGAATGAAATTCTGGTTGGTTTGGGTTTTTTTTTTTAATGTAAAAATTCCCTCGAAGTCTAACCTCAGGAGAAAAGTCCTTTAAGAGGAGTTATGGACCCTTGCCCATTTCCTGTTTGCTTTGACAGACACTTGTGCAAAGTAATAGAGGTGAACAGTCATGATAGCTGAACTGGCCCTGCAGTTTGTGACCCGAGGATTGTGTAAAACCTTTCTATCAACACAGAGCACACTGGCTATGACACTCTCCTCCAGTGCCTCACGATTTGGTACAGATCAGAGCTTGAACCAGGGTTCATTGTACATGGGATACAAATTCCTGTTTCCTCTGGCCAACAGTTCTTTATTGCCCTTCTGCACCATGGCCAGACTGCCTTGGGCACATTCAATCCGTGTCTGGCTTGCAGTGTAGTGCCAGGAAGCAAAGTGCTGTGGGAGGGGAAAGGCAGCTGAACTCCTGGTCCCTGAGAGTGCTGCCAAAGCACTTTACACAGCTGGACTATGGTCAGAGGCTACACAGTAACACTCTTATCACACGGGCATTCAAAATGTTTCAAACGGCGATTGCTGATACTGGGATCAGAAGTCACTGGTTAAAACACAGCACTTGCCATGCTCGTTCTTGCTTTTCCACAGATCTTATCTCCCCTGGCCAAGGGCTTGTTCCACAAGGCCATTTCAGAGAGTGGTACTGCAGTCCTGGGTTTGTTCACTGATCAGCCTAACAAGGAAGCACAAGTGGGTATTTGTTGTAATTTTAATTACTTTTTCCAGATAGTTTTGCATATCTTAAACTGTTAATTCCAAAATATAGAAACATGTTTTTTTTCTTGTGAAACAAAACACATAGTCATTAAAGACAGTATTCCTGTTGCAAATAGTACATGTTTAATGCTGTGTCACTTTTCAAACACCCAAATATCCACAAAGAAAAAGAGAGAAGGCAGGGAAGAATGTAAATAATAAAAAATAAAATGTAAAGGAATATTGAACCATACAGTGTCTTCAAGAAAAGTCAACCTATAATTTTTGGCTGGAAAATGGTATCAGATTCTGAATACTCTTCTCTTCACCTCCTGTTTAATGCCCCTAGTGTGCAAATAAACAAGACTTTATTCAGTTTTTTAGTTTGAGGAGTACTGGCTTCAACCCCTTTCTTTTCTCTTCAACCACAAATTATTTCCTGGAACCTGGAACATAAAAGAGACAGCTCCCTCTAATGATAGCTTGTTACTCCAGCCAAAAGGACATCACCAAGAGTGGTAGAATGTGCTCTGCAGATGATTTATTCTCTAACTCCTTTATGTCACCCAGCTTTCTCAGCCCAGCACGTTATTTACCAGAATTATTACCTTGAAATATTTCTGTATCAAAAAAATCCAGAGGCAGAGGTTTTGTCCTTCTGCCCAGTCCGTGTTGTGAAGGGTTGTGAGGGCTTCCAAATCCCTCCCTTTGGAGCTGGAACATGCCAGGCTCCAGCAACCCTTGTGCAGGAGCTGTGCCTCCTCCAGCTAGACTCAGTGTCTCATGGAGCCAGATATAGGAAATGTGTTCAAAACTGTTTGTTTTTACTGCTTGCAGAAAATTGCTGCTGTCTCTGGCTGTAAAAAATCCAGTTCAGCTGCAATAGTTGAATGCTTGAGAGAAAAAACAGAAGAAGAGCTAGTAGAGTTAACACTTAAAATGGTAAGTGAAATAATACTTCTTGCATTTAAATGACATCCCAAACTTTTTCATAAGAGAATACTACTTGTGTGCTGTGATATTTGGAGAACTTGAAGTGAATGTAAATTCTGACTTTCTTGACCTTTTCAGGACATGACATCACTGCAGCTCTGCAGCGAGCCCTCACCTGAAAAGTGCAAACAAAAGGTTACTGCCCTTCCATTCTGCGTGCACTTGGAGCTACCTGTGGTTTGCTGTCAAGGAAAAGAAAACGGCACAGATTATTCTGGAGAACCTGAAAATCAAATAATATATTATGTCTTACTTAAAAGCTCTTATCACAATGGGGGACTCCATGTACCTTTGCCATTTCAATACAGAAGTTGGTTTTTTCCCCCACTGTCCCACACATACATGACAATATTGAACTAAGCAAAGATGTAAATTCAACATGACTTTTGGACTTTTGTTTCACAAACATTAGAAATACAATGTTAATCTTAACAGAATCTCCTACCTAGTACAGAAAATCGGTCAGAGAAAATTTTAAGATGGCTTGGATACCATTACTTCTTGTATTTTCATTGGGCTTCGCTTTGGAACTTCAGTAAAAATCTAAACTTCTTTTAGAAGCAAAATTAATGTATTAATTAAGCTTTCTTTTTCTTTTTTCCCTTTTTGTTTAGGATTTCTTTTTCGTCAGTGCATGTGTAGATGGTGTATTTTTTCCAAAGAGTCCCAGGGAATTACTATCTGAAAAGTCAATCAGTGCAGTCCCATACATAATAGGAGTAAATAACTGTGAATTTGGATGGGTACTTCCAATGGTAAGAGACTTATAATGTAGTTATTTAAACATCATTTTGTAAATATAAGGTTTTTAAATAAGAATGATTCTCTGTATCACGCAGATGATGAAATATCCTCCTTTTGTGGATGGTCTGGACAAAGACATTGCACGTCAAATTTTACAGAGTACCTTAGTGCTGTTCCTTAAGGTGAGAGACCATATTCAGAATAACCCAGTGCTGCTTCTTTGCTGATCTGGCTCTGTTTATACTCCTGGAGGGACATATTTCACAGGGAAATGCCATTCTGCTGGACAGCTCCCTGCCATGGGGCAGAGATGTGCTTGCATTCCTGGTACCTCTAGGGACTGAAAAGACTCTCTAAATTTCTAGCCTAAATGCCCCTCTTGTTAAAAAGGAGTTCTGTGGGAATCCAGGAGTGATGCAGGTACCTAAACACAGGTCTCTGGGACATAGGAGATACCCTCAGGTTATCCAAGACATGCAGAGTACCAGCAGGTATGACAGGAGACCTATGGGACACAACCTCCTAAAGCAGTAGCTGGGCACTAGAAAAGAAAACCCAAGAGGCTTAGGGTGCACCAGCACCTGCATTCAGGTTTCTTGAAGTTTTGGTTCCCTGTAATTTACAAATCTCTTGGCTTTGTGGTGCCTTTGTGCTCTCCTAAAACTACAATATAGAAAAATACTGATTAAAAGGTACGAATTAAGGACTCTATAAACAGGGCCAGTACTTGCAAGGGATGATTCAGTGGCACAAACATCCACCATGAACTTAGAAATGCAGAGCCCAGGCTTGTTCTGAAAGGGAGAATTGATGGTCATCTACAACAATCAAGGGATTTTATGCAATCCAGCAGGATTTCTTTGCTGTTGTGAGGGTTGTTTCCACAGCAGGGAGAACAGTCAGCATCACTGACTGCTGTTTAAAGATGTTTGATCCTTTGATCTTGCATCCCTCTTTTCCCTGGGAACACCCATATCCATAGCTGTGTAACTCAAATCCTGAGCTCTGAGCCACACTCTGACAGAGCTCAGGATTTTCTCTGAAAGGCAGTGTTTGGGGTTTAAGCAGGGATGTGCAGATGCCACACTCATTTACTGCTCCTACTCCTTATAATATTCATCATGGTTATAAGTACTTTTTACCACTCTTTCAGGGTATTACATCTGAAGTTGTTGACAGAGTGTACAAGGAGTATATGGGGGATGCAGAAAGCCCTGCTCAGGTCCGAGATGGCCTCCTGGACGCAATGGGAGATGTGTTCTTTGTCGTCACAGCCGTGGAAGTGGCCAGACACCACAGAGGTAACTCAGCAGCATTAGAACAACTGTAGAATTCTATCTTGGGGGTGGTGTGGACAGTATGCAGCCCTCCTCACTATCCAGAGAACTGGTAGTGTTTTCTTTTAACCAAAACAGTTTTTAATGAAAGGTTATCATCTTTGGAGCAGGTATTTTCAGGTCTCAAACTAGCACTTTTCTGTACCCTCTAGATGCTGGCAACCCAGTCTACTTTTATGAATTCCAACATCGACCAAGCTCAGTGGAAGGTGTGGTACCAGCGTTTGTAAAAGCAGACCACGGAGCTGAGATTGCCTTTGTCTTTGGAAAGCCATTCTTAGCTGGTGATGTATCCATGCTTACTCCATCTTCCTTTTAGAACCTCATTATTACTCATTTTACCTACTGCAGGGCTTTAGAATATAATTTCTCTCTTATAAGCATTGTAATAAGGATAAAAATTTTCTGTCTTTGGTAGTAGATACTTTTCATTAAATCTGCAGTTCTCTCCTAGAAAAATCTCCAATAGCTGAGGGTAACAAGTAGAAGTGACTACAGTCTGTTGCAGTTGATGTAGCTGCTACTAATTATTTACTTTCTAATGTGGCCATTTCATCTCTCCCTTTGCAGGAGATACTACAAAAGAAGAAGAAAATCTTAGCAGAACTGTTATGAGATACTGGACCAACTTTGCTAAAAATGGGTGAGAACCACAATGCTAATTACAGCTCAAGTTTTGTCTGTGCTACCTAGAACATACTCATCTGCCTGAAGGTGGTTCCTAGAAATTTGGTAGAATTTAAGATAAATATTGAAGCAATTTCTCTTCTTAACAGTCTTTTAAACGAACCTCCAGACAGGAAAAAAAAAATTCTGAGAGCTGTTACTCCATCTACAATGGAGTTCTAGATCTAAAAGTAATGGCAATTATTACACTTTTGCTGTTCCACTGATAGGCATTTTCATAAAAAACTGACCATTTATTGAAGTACCAGAATCACATAATTTGGGTTCATGCTGGTTTTCTGAAATGCTCTAAACCTGAGCAGTCAGAGAGCAATGGAATGGCCAATAGAGAGCTAACTTTTTGTCCTATTATTTCCAGAAATCCCAACGGAGAAGGCTTGGTCCATTGGCCTCAGTATGACCTGGAGGAAAGATACCTGGGAATAGACCTGGAGCAAAAGGCAGCAGAGAAACTGAAAGAACGCAAAGTGGAGTTTTGGGCACAATTAATGAAACAAATGCAGACTGCAATAAAACACACAGATCTATAAGAGCTGTGGAGGATACAGTTTGCTTTTAAAAACCGAAGAAAAGTCAAACAAAATGAGTTTGTCAGGATGCAGAGTAATAATCATCTTGTAACTCACTGTTGTGTAATCTGTTGTCCTGATCACAGTGAAAGGGGAGAAACAAGGGAAATTCGGAATGTTTGTCTGACTAAAAATCACTATTTAATGAAGCAGAAAAAAAACCCCACAATCTTTCAGATTCAAACAGACCATGGTACCTACTCAGTGCCTATCTGAGTAGGCAGAATAACGAATAACAGAAAAATAACAAATAACAGAATAGCAGAAAAACTGAATAACGAGGTGGGAATGGGGACATGAATTGAAATCTGTAAGAAATTATCTATACCATAAGTGTCAGACTATCTTATGTGCTTATTCCCCTCCTCTTTCAGAAGAACATGGTCAGTTGTCCTTCCTACAGCCTCTTCTTACTTTAACTGGAAATAGCTTGTAGGGAGCAGAGCATCCATCAAACTACGTCCGTGAGATGCGCTGGACATCTCACAAAAGAGGACAGAAAATCTCTAGTTGTTTTATTGGTTTGTGAATTGTTATAAATAAATGTTGCATTGATTTTTTGGAACCTCCTTTTCTTTCACTTAACTGACAGAGGCTAATTCCCAGAGGTTAAAGACACCCAAGAAGCCAGAAATGTGCCCAGTTTCTTTCTTCAGCCTAAAGGGTTTCAGGTATGAATCTTTCAGGTTTCTGTGCAGGACCTGAGGCTTAAGGCTCTTTCACAAACTATTCTGGGATGTGACTGTGTGTCCTTCAACCCTTCCTGGCAAATTCCTAGTCCAATGGCTGGAGGGAGGAAGCACTGCTGGCAGGCCAGATGCCCACGGAGGCAGAGGGGAGAGCAAAGGCTGCTGGTGTTCCCTGTGTGTTGTTGGCTCTGCATCATCAAAGAGAAGATCTGCTGACATGTGGAGTGTGCACCCCTAGTCTCCCACTGGGAGAGCTGCCACCACATTTTTGGCACATCTGGAATGGGTCAGGGCACACAAGTAGTGAAGTGGCTTTTTTGCCAAGTTACATGACAAGCAGGATACAAAGGAATAGACGATGTGGGAATCCAGGAATCCTGGAGAGCTCTCCTCAAGACAATAAACATCTCCAACTACCCCTGTAAGGGGTGCCCAGCTCCCACACCCCACAGCACCCAGGAGGGGCTCTCACAGTGACAGCCCAGGCTCCTGCCTGCAGAGGTTGACCTGTAGGTGTCTTCTTCCTCCTCACCTCTGGGTTCACTTGCTTTTGCACACCTATGAACCTCCAGCAGTGTGATCTACACTACCTGAGCACCCCCTTTTGTGCATTTTCCATAACTTGTGAAAACCACCACTTGTCACAATTAGTAACAGCTAATTGCAGCCACCACACTGCTGGTTCTGTCACACATTTCTTATCCCTTCCCTTGTTTTGGTCTGACACAGTATTTATGGCCATTATTGGTTTGTTTGTTGAATCAATGTGTTTGTCCTCGTAGATTCACAAAAATCATTATCTTAAACAAGACAGAAGAAATTCTGTGTGTTTGGGAATGCAAAAGCATAACTCCTGTGTAAAAGAGAGGTATTTTTTAGGCACGGATGATAACAAAGTAGCTTCTGACTGTGTGAGAAGAAGTGTTCTGTCCATCCGTGGATTTTAAACTCCAAATGTAAAGACTGGCATACTGTCAAAGAGCTGAGAAAGGAATAGCACCTTGGCCACAGTGTATAGGCTACATTTAAGCAGCAGATTCTTACATTATGTCCCAAACTTCATTTTATTTCATACTCTTAATATTAATGGTCACTTGGTATAGCTTTCCAGTTGCACTTATATTTGAAGAAATTCTTAGCAGTATATTTAGTGAAAATATTCAGCAAGAACTGCTGCTGTTCTGTTTTTCCCATTCTGTCAATAAAAGTCCTAATATATTTTTAAAATGTATTAATTAGCCATAATTTCTATAACTGCCTTTCCAAGTTGTTCACCAAGTATACTTGTTCTGTGCCTGTCCTGCTTCTCAGGTCATCCTGTTGCAAAATGTGAAATATGTGAAATTTTATTAGGATAGGATGCTCTTTGCTGTTTGATCTTTGTAACTTTCAAGCCTCATCAACAAGGAGATTTAATCCCTGAAACAGAGCAGCCAGCAAGCTCTAAGTGATGTCCAGGTGTTAGAAATACAAATTCCTGGTCAGCTGAATTGCTTGTTAAGGTTTGGGGCTGGACATGTTTCAATGATCTCAGCCCAGGGGGAGGTTAACAAAGCCTGGAGAGAAGGATTTCCACTGATACACGAGGAATGCAGAACTCATGGGCCACGAAGACATTCGGCAGAACCCTCAAGATAAGGAAGAAACCAATAAAGCAAACTCAGCAACTGTGTGGAATCAGCTCCGGCTGGGTAAGGGAATTGCAGCAGGGGCAGATCACGAGCACCAATTCATGGAGCACCCACACAGGAAACCACCGAGCCAAAGGAGGAGAAACGCCGAGCGTGGCACTGATTAGCATGAGAGGCAAGAGACTCATTAGCTAATAGAAGAGAGAATACCAATTAACAAGAGAACTTATTAATGTCTTTGTTTGCTAAAAGGGGCAAAGAGTGGAAAGTTTTGAAAAAGTGGAAAGTGGAAAGCCAGTCGTACTGCTGACTTCGTGGATTTGCCACCCAGCGCCCCTTTCTCGGCAGAAGTGTAAACAAACCACACTCCTGGCCTCTTGTGCGGCTCGGCCTGTGGCAGGGAAGGGCTCGTGTGGGGCCAGCACCGTGTGCCCCGGCAAAGGCTCAGCGCCTCAGCCGCGCCGCAGGCGGCAGCCGGCACGGAGCTCCCGTGAGGGGAACGCCCGGCCCGGGCGGGGCCGCGCGCGCGCACGGCGGGTTAGGCGGGCACGCG
>VZRF01012998.1:169339-195381 GCA_013396875.1 Vireo altiloquus | reverse complement strand
GACCGCCGGGCCGGGGCGCCACAAAGGGGCCGCGGCCTGCGCGCCATCGCCGCCCCCCCTCAGCCCGGGCTCCCGCCGGGCGCGGGAGCTCCTCCTTCCCCCGCCGAGCTCCGGCCGCCTTCCGTGGGAAGGCCGTGCATCTCCGGGAGCCCGCGGATGGAACCGCCCGGGATACCGCGCTGTGCCGTGTTTGCTGCCCGGCGATATCTTGAAAATCCTTAGTTTAGCCCAGTGTCGCCTTTGCCGGTGCTGGGGGTGATGGTCCGGTGATGAATTGCAGCGAGAAACCCCCCGGGAGAGGTGAACTGAGCTTTTAGATCGCGAGCTGTAAAACCCCCTCAGTGCTGGCGCTTCCCGCGGGCTCGTGCTTTCACTTTTGCTTCCAGATATTAATCTGTGGATGCGTACAGGAAGGGCAGATGTGAGAGGGTAGGAATGAAAACGGGATAGAGAGAAATACCTCTGGTGAAACTGATTGCCTGGTGTCCAGACCTTAATCGGTGTCTTAGTGTAGTAAGGAAAAGCATATGGTTTTAAATCCAGCTAGGGCATAGGTGTGTTTCCTTGAATACCGTTTTACCAACGTGCCCAGGAGTCACATCTGAGAGCTTTGTGTGACAGGTTGTGAGGACTTTGGGTTTGCAGTCAGACTCGTTGAGCAGAGCAGCTCATATCTAAAACCGTATCAGCTTGTAGAAGAAAACAGTTACTGGTTTGCCTTGTTATTCTTACGGCTTGGGCTTTCCTACTGGAGTGCTTTTTAAACTTGTAGAATATATTTAATTCAAAATTGTCCCTTGCTTTGAGAGCTTATCCAATCTGAACATTGCACCAGGGAAATAAATAACTGCGGAGGAGTAGAAGCATTTTCTGCACTGTTCCCCTCTTTTTCCCCCCCTACGTTACTGTGTCAGTTATGTACTCCTGCAGTCCATTATAATAGAGCTTAAAGCTCCTGATTTTCCAGTTAGTCATTATGCACAAATCTCACTGGGGTGTGCTTATTGTTTCACTTATTATAGTTTGGGGTTTGGTGTTGCCTTTCAAAGCTGACTCGGTGGGACTCCATTAACTTAAGTACGTGTTGGGTCAGTGCTCTCTTCATATGACAGCATCACAGGCAGTGTTTTATGTAAGACAGTACTGTTTTGGTAACATAGGGAACAGGTGGGTACAAGACAAGATGAGAGCAAAAAAAAAATTATTACGTAAAAAGGGAATTTGCTGATAGCAGAATAAATTGCTTTTGTCAATATTTGTGATCTTGTTGAGGGTTTTCCTCGGTTATTAAATATTAACAAACTTGAATATCTAAAAATGCTTTTAGTTTTTATAAGTAAGTTGTGATTAAAAAAAACCAAAAGAATATTAATACTAAAAAACATTAGTGGTTTTGGATACCAGACAACTAACTAATATGTGGCTTAAGTATAGTGTGTTGAGAAGCATATGCTTGTCCTATGAATGAAGAACAAAATGAAGTTTTTTTTCAAGATCCAGGTCAGAATTAACATGAGTAAACGTTGAGTTGTGATGCCTTTTCTTCCCGGTTACAAAAATGGGAACAGTGTAGTTGTGTTATAAGTGAGCTGTTAAATTCTCATCATTCTTAGCTAGACTGAAGCTTCTGTTGAGGTCTAATGGTCTCAAGTTTTCTCTCTGGAGAAGAGCTCCCTTTGCTCCCTTTAGTGCTGTAATTCCTGCTTTCAGCAGGAGCTGATGTTGCTTGTCATTGTCTCCAGTTAAAAATACTCAAAGCTTTCTGGGTAGTGAAGGTTTTAACAGAGTTTTGCACTTTACTGTTTTTTGGCTGTGGACTAAGCAAGCTTTCTGTGTGTCTTACACACAGAAAGGAAAGGAGGTAGAAATGGAAATCATGCAAATATCATTTTCACATAAAGAGCCAAGGCCATGGGTAATTACTGTGATGCATGGTTGTGCTGTTTAACAGGCTCAGCTGTATAATGCATTTTTGAAACATTGTATCTTTTCTGTTTGCTCCATATCCACAGGTGCATTTATTAACTGTTTAAAATAAAACTGCAGCTATTGCAGTTCTTAGTATGTTAAAACTTAGTATCTCAATTAAAAGTATTCCCTTCAGAAAACAGGAAGTTTAATATTGGAGTTTGGATCTCTCATGCAAAGGGTGTTCAATGAGTGTGTGCCGTGCTTTTTTCATAAAAATTCAAGGTTCATGAAGTTAGAAGTGTGTGAGAACACCCTGAGTAGATCATGTTTAAACTTCACACTGCACAGTCAGTTTGAGAGTGGTCTCTGGGTAGCTGAAGGTGTTATTGTGTTGAGTATGTCAGCATTACCTGCGGGAATTTGGGAGAAATCTCTCTGATGCTCAGAAAAACTCTGGAGAAGACTTCTAAAAAGAGTTGTTGATCAAAGGAACTTTAATTGCACGAAAAGTAGTGGTAACAAAGCTAGGAAAAAATCTCAAAGTTCTAGTTAAGTCTTCTTAATTCTTGTGGGGGCTAAAGATATTTGAATTTATGCTGTTGAAGTGTGTATATTAATAAATAGAAACATAGCTGTTAGGGGAATTGAAGTCGTGGCATCCTTTGAGGCTGTACCTCAGGGGTGCTTGGTGCTGTATGTTTTTAAACATTTTGATTGTGTGATTGGATTTCTTTTTTTCTAAGTAGACTTCACAATTTCTGAATGTGCACTTAGGCAGTTAGTGCTGGGGACAGGCAGTAAAAGCTTTTGCCCTGCAGTGTGTGTGTAAGATGGCTTGTTCTACTGATGGAGGTGCTTAAAGCCATGCTTGTATAAAGCACAAAGACCATTTGGTTTGGAGCAGCCAAACCTGGGCCTTGGGGAAGCACAGAGCTGGTGCTCAGGGTGGGCAGTGCAGGGAGAGGCTGGCTGGAGCCACCAAGATGGATTTCTGCAGTTTCCCACCTGAGTTTGCTCCTCAGGAATTGCCACTAAAATCTTTATCCTGTGCAAGCAGGACAGTTGGTGTTGCCGTTTATTCACTGCAGTGTGGGTGTGCCTCAAGAGCCACGTGCATTTTCAGCAGGGACTCTCTCCAGAAAGTTTGTTGGCAGTAGCCCTGCGCTTTTGTCAGGGTTCCCTGTCAGCAGTGATTGATCATGTATGGATTCCTGAAGATAATTAGGTGACCACTTGTGCCTCTTCAGTTGCTGTAGTGCTGATGTAACACCTGAAAGATCTGAAAAGGGATCTATAAAGTTTCTGCCTTTTGGCAAATTGTCTTTTCTTAAAACTGTGTTAATGGTTTTGTTGCTTTTCTTTCTGTGAAAGTGAAATGCCTCTCTTGTGTGTTTATAGATTGATTTGGATACTATTGATGTCAGCAATCTCAACAGACAGTTTCTGTTTCAAAAGAAACATGTTGGAAGATCAAAATCACAGGTGAGGAAAAGGTCAAAGCCCAAGTCTCATTACTCAGTGTTATTTTGAATAGTGTTAGGAACATGTCACAATTTAGTTTCTGCTGGGAAGAGGTAAGTGTTGGTTGGTTGAACGTGGCTGTCCACAGCATTTCATTATTAGAGTATTTAAATCTCTTAAGGTAGTCAACTTACTCGATACACAGCTGGTATCAAGTCTGTCTTTTAGAAGGAAGGAAGAAATAATAAGTTTTTTTGTTTTCTTTTTTTTTGTTTTGTTTCTAGGTTGCCAAGGAAAGCGTGTTACAGTTTTGTCCAGAAGCTAATATTATAGCTTACCATGATAGCATCATGAAGTATGTTTGGTTTTAAGCTCTAATTACGTGTTTGATTTGCAAGTACTGTGTTATTTAAATGCTACAATGGTGTGCTTTAAGATATTTTACAAAGCTTCCACAGCAAGGAGAAATAGCTGTAAATGTGAACTACCACACACCTGAGTGGGAGTGTGGCTTTTGCATGGGTTTTAAGCTCTGGTAGTAAGCTGTAGTCATTTGTTTGTGTCTGTTTTTCATTTTATTGGCAACATTTGCCATATAAGTTTCTACTCTGTAAGGATGCCCCAATGTCTTGAGCAGTAATTGAATTAAATGACATGTGAATGTTGAGTCTATGATTAAAAAAGTAATTTGTGTGTGTAGGTAACTAAGTGTCATTTATATATACCCCAAGCTGTTAAAATTTGGTCTTTATGATCCACATCAATGAGTAGAGTACGAGATTATGTAGCTGTTTCCCAAGTTGTAATTTATATTTTCCCCAATTTCTAAAACATGGATATTCTGTACCATGAAGCTTTGAACTCAGATGTTGCTATTAGCCAGTGAAACACTGACTCACTGCATCCTTCTCCTGAAACTGCTAATTCTGTTTCCTCTTTACTCTCTCTCTTCTTTTCCACCTTCTTCTTTAAGTCAGGAAAATACAATGTGAAGAAAACTGAAGTGTCAGGATTTAAGGTGCCATGTGTTGGCTCCTCAGGGTATGGACACACAGTCAAACCAATGGAGCTATCACAGTACAATGAATTATGCACAGTCTGATGAGCTGTGGTAATTACAGTGTGCATGTTTTAGCCACAGCTGATGGTTTTTAAGGTCAGTTACCACAGCTCAGCCAATTTACTCATTAGGTCAGAGTAGTTTAATCACTTTTCCTTGTCTGGCAGTTTCATTGGTCAAATTAGTACTAATTGCAGTAGCTTCCTTCCAGCAGCATAAAATTCATGCTTTCACCCAGCTTTAAAATGGGCAGAAGACAAATGGGGCAATCAAAGGGTAGCTAAATGAATAAATTTATAATATGTGTAATTTATCACATGAACATGGGTTGCATGTGTAGAGTTTGTGTTGTGCAGATATAACCAACAACTTTGTGCCATTTGAAATGTTGTTTTTGTTTTCTGTAGCCCTGACTATAACGTAGAGTTCTTCCGCCAGTTTACCTTGGTTATGAATGCTCTGGATAACAGAGGTGAAGTTTTCACTATGATTTCATATTGCAGATGTTGCTTGTTCCGTGCTGCAGTGTCATTTGAGTAACAAATATCCTCTTAACTGCAGTTGGACTAAGCCTTGTGTGCTTTGCTAGAAACTTGAAAGGGTGGCTAGTGCTTCTGCAGGTGTTTTGAAAGTCCATGTTAACTGCTAATTGCTGCTTCATGGGAACTGGTGGGTATTGTGGGTACAGTGTAGCTTTAGTCAGTTGAGTTTGCTGTGTTTATTCATGTCAGTATATCTTGTGAGAATGGGAAACTGGACTTTGTGAAAGTGGTGTAGTGCTCTGTGAAGAAAAAAGGCAGATTAAGGATAGATGTTTGCCTAGGATGCTAGTTTGAATTTGGAGAAGTAAAACTTTTCTTAACTATTCAAATTTTTTTCTTTGAAACCCTCTTGATTTGCAGCTGCCCGTAACCATGTGAACAGGATGTGTCTGGCTGCTGATATTCCTCTTATAGAGAGTGGAACTGCAGGTTACCTTGGACAAGTAACAGTTATCAAAAAGGTTAGGTGGGGTGTTACTCTTGTCATTGGCTATTTTAGACAACAGGGAGTGGGTGTTTGGAGATAGAGTTACAGTTCATCTGTTAATAGCCTAAACTATCAGTAGCCTTCTCAGAGTGACAAGTAAATGCTTCATTTTTCACCAGGGAGTGACAGAATGTTATGAATGTCAGCCTAAACCAACTCAGAAAACTTTCCCAGGCTGCACAATCCGAAATACGCCCTCGGAGCCTATCCATTGCATTGTGTGGGCTAAGTATTTGTTCAAGTAAGTGATTTTTTTTTTTTAATAGGTATTATGGTTCATTCTTCTGGTTTCTAAACTTAGAGAGAAAGAAATAAAATTGACACACTTTTTTCTTTTACATGTATTATACTGTATTTAAAATTCATTTTAAATTCATTTAAAGGGATTATGGTGCAAACCCCCTGTTTCTTGGCCTGGGTTCTGGGGTTGTTATAAAGATGGAGGGTTGATTAGTATTTAGGCCTTACTCTAATAGCACAAAAAATCTGGCAGAGCAGTTTGGCACAGCAGTGTAGGTTGAGGTTGCTTTATTCGTCATCTTCATATGAAGTAAGCACATTTTTTCAGTTTAATGCATGTTCTAACAGATGTCAAGTATGTTGGAATCTTGGCTATCCCACAGGTTCTAAAAATGCATTTAGTACTGCAGTGTAAATATTAGGCCGAATATTGGGGGAACTGTTGAGTGAGTTATACAGGAAACTGTTTTGCTAAATTCATTTTTTTATTGGGCATTTTGTGTTGTCAGTGTGAAGTCCACATGTGATGAATCCCAGCAGTTTAAAAAGCAATGTATGAAGTGGCAGTCTGATAGCAAGACTCTTAAAATGAATGTATATCCATTAGCAAATATTTGAGTCTTTAACCAGATATGCTGAAATTCTAGTCTTGTTGTTCTTAATTTTTATATAGCCAGTTGTTTGGAGAAGAAGATGCTGATCAAGAAGTCTCACCTGACAGAGCTGATCCTGAAGCTGCCTGTGAGTGTGATAGAAGCTGGTGGCTTACCCTGTTACCATAATGTTCTGTTTCAGAGAATATGACTCCTTTCTGTACATTTCTTAAGGTTAGAGAGTTCAGCTCCATTTTCTTTAAAGAAGATTCTGTTTCTGGCCTCTGGGAGGCTTCTATTTTGAACAGAGCACTGAGTGATATTTGTAGTCTCTCTGCATTTTCCACTCCTAGCTGAGGATTTGCAAGGAACTGCAGGAATTATGTTTGAACTCTTCTAGCCTGCAACACTTCAGCATTAATCTACATGAGAAATATGCCCATTTTGAGTGATATTTTTATAGCTATTCAGTGTTTTTCTGTAAGGACAGTAATCGTAGTTACTATGAGGTGAATAAGCATCATTGTTGGTTGCTTCTTTTGGATCCTTTGATAGATGAATGGACTTGGGAGGGGGAGCTTAGAGGATCCTCCGACTCTTCAAATTCTTTGAACATCAGATAGTGATCACTGGACAGGTTGTTTCTACAGGAAGTGCAGAATGAAATAGGTGAGTCTTAAAAAGAGTGGCAATATAAAGTCACTAAAAACAATGGCTGCTGAAGTACTTGGACAGGTAGCAGATGCAATGGCACTTATTTGAGTGAAGACACCAGGGCAGTTGTAGGAGGTGTGAGCTGTGGTGTCTGCAGTGACAGACTGCCCACAGTCAGGGTGCCATGGTCACGCAGGGGTGGCAGTGTGGGGCTTTGACCCGAGCTGGCAGCTTGGCACCGCGCAGCCCTCGCTCCCTGTCCCCCCAGAGCAGGGAGAACCTCACAAAAAGCAAACCCCACAGGCTGGGCTAAGAACAGCTAATGACAGAAACAAACAAATATGTAATACTAATACTGTTGATAATGATAATTGGAATAAAGAGAGAGGGGGAATAAAGACAAACAAGTGACACAGTTGCTGACTGCCTGCTGGCCAATGGATGCTCAGCCAGTCCCCAGGCAGAGATCAGCTCCTCCCAGCCAACTCCCCCAGTTTATGTTCTGAGGTCTGGAATATCCCTGTGGCAGTTCAGGTCAGCTGTCCTGGCTCTGCTCCCTCCCAGCTCCTTGTGCTCCTGTTTGCTGGCAGGGCAGAGGAAACTGAAAAGTCCTTGACTTGGAGTGACCTCTCGGCAACAGCTAAAACATCAGCCTGTTACCAACATTGTTGTCTTGCAGAATCCAAAGCACAGCACCAGACCACCTACTAGAAAGGAAAGTAACTCTCTCCCAAACCAGGACACCCAGGGCAGAGTCAATACAACCTTTATCAAGGGAAGTTGTGCCCTGCACGGCTCTGTGGGTCCTTGGAAGGAATCAACAAACCTGTAGAGATTGTATCTGGTTTAGGCTGTTCTGAATGTGCAGGGGGCAGATTCAAAAACTCTTGAGGGGAACCTGAGGGAGATAAGCAGCCAAGGGGACAAAAAAGGCTGAAGATTCTGAAGTGGCTAAACAACCTGAATGATAGAGATAGATGGTGATTAGAGGAGTCCCAGATGAGATGAGTGCTGTTCAGCACAGATGGTTAAAGAAAGTCACTCAAAATAAAAAAGGTGAGGACTAACTTCAAAAAGTAGTAGAAGGCTTCACAATACAGAACGATTGGGGCAGTGATACATGAGGCAGATAAATATGAAATAATGCAAATGATGCACTGGTGAAAGGGGGGAAACATTCACATATTTACACATGAAGTGATGGTCTCTGAGTTGATTTTTCTCTTTGAGTCAAAATGTTAATAGATAGTTTTATGAAAACATCAACCTGCTTATTAGAAGTCAGGATGGCAATTGTTGGATGTGACCAGTAAAGAAAGAAAATTATTAGCATCTTCATAGAGAATTTTTTGTTTAAAAACAACCAGAGGTAGGAAACTGATTTTTTTTCATTTGTTTGTTTTGAAATCCCAACCAAACTAAGACTCTTTGCCAGGAAAAGAGACTACTAAAAGGAGGTGGTGAGACATTTATGAAGTTGCAACATTATGTGGAGAAAAGTGATGGGAAACAATTTTTCATTGTTTCTGCCAATAAAGGAGTTGGGTGATACCAAGGTAAATCAGCGAGTTGCATTTGCAGAAGCAGAGAGGAACAGGCACACTGTGCCTAATTTAGCTGTTGTTGGGTGCAGTAAAGCTGATTTATGGTCCTTGCATAATTTTGGTAATTGACTCTGGGGGTAATATTTGGATGGGATTTCTTTTCTCTTTTTCTTTTTTTTTTAAATTTAAAATATTGGTTATCACTCTATTAATAGGGGAGCCAGCAGAAGCAGAAGCCAGAGCACTAGCATCCAATGAAGATGGTGAGATTAAACGTGTTTCAACTAAGGAGTGGGCTAAATCCACTGGCTATGATCCAGTTAAACTTTTTACTAAGGTATCTTCTTTACCCCAAACAAATGTCTTTATCTGAAATGTATGAGGTGCTGTAAAGTTAAATCAAACCCCAGCTTGGATGTTTAATGCTAGCCATCAGCTGTGTGATCATGTTGTGATAGCCATGTTATGATAGGCACAGAGCTTTGCTGTTGTGTTGGTCTCTTGCAATATTTGCTGGTTTTACAGGATTCCATCTGCATCTGTACAGAGGCTGCAGCAGCTTGGCCCTCTGTGCAGACAGAACTCCATTGCAATGACCTTTAATGGGAAAGGGTCTGTTTGGCCTCTGGAATTGCACTGGCCACAGTCAGAACCAGTGTGAGGACCTAAAAGCTGTCAGTCATCCCTGTGCATAATCAGGGTCTGACATTAGGGAAAACAAACTGATTTTTGTTCTGAATATTTACTGGAAGTGGAGAAATAGAGGAAATGAGATTGAATGTAATGTGCATTGGTAGTAATAACTTTTGGGAATTCATTGGCATGTTCATTGATGTGTCTCAGAGAGGGCAGAGAGCTGTTGGGATGGCTTCAGTAGACAGGTGAAACCACTGTTTGGACTATTGTTTCTTGATTTTTCACTTTACTCCTCCCCAGATTAATCAGAGCTGTGTCTGCTCTGTGCAGTGGATGTTAGAGTGGGGAATAAGTTTTTAGACTCTGTTTTTATGTACTTGAAAATACTGTCAAAGAGGAAATAAAAACCTCATCAATGTAATGCTGATTTTTCAGTGTCTGTTTTTTTGTTCCCCTTCCATTTAATTTTTTTTTTTTAATGTTTCCTAGCTTTTCAAAGATGACATTAGATATCTGCTGACAATGGATAAGCTGTGGAGGAAAAGAAAGCCTCCAGTGCCACTGGACTGGGCTGAGGTACAGAAGCAAGGTAACTGTCCCTCCTCCTACTGTATATTTGTAAATCATACCTGCTGTTTATTAATGCATCTCTGTGATATGTACATTTTTTTACTGTCACAGTTGAGTACTGATAATGAACATATTAATTCTTTACAATTCCTGAATATTTCAATCTTTTTCTGTATAAACAACATTTTTTCTAAGACTGTTCTGCAGTTGTTATTTTAGATACTCAGTGTTGGCTGTAGAAAATACACATTTAACAAAATTACATGTCAGCTTATTCTAGGACACCTTACTATAAGCACTGCTAGATCTGTCTCTCAAAGCTGAGTTTTGTTTGAAATGTACACTTGCTGTAATTTGTGCATGTTTAGGTGACTGATACCATAGCTGTAGTTGCAGTTTTAAATGTGGATTTTTTGTAAAACATTGGGGCTACTGTAGGTTATGGATATTGTTCTTCATTTTAGAAAATACTTAATTTTACTGAAATTGGAAAGTTATTTGAGAGAACTTCTGTGGAACTTAAAAATATTCCTGATCTTATTTATTTTTTTTTTCCCAAAGAGCAAAACATATCTGACCAGCAGAATGAGAGCTCTGCAGTGTTGAAGGATCAGCAGGTTCTCAATGTCAGGAGCTATGCAGATCTGTTTTCAAAGAGTGTTAAAACCTTGAGTCTTCACCTGGCTGAGAAGGCTGATGGAGAAGCACTTATATGGGATAAGGTTCGTTTGCCATGTGTGTAGTACAAATATTAGTTGGGCTCATTGAGTTTCCTTCCAAAATAATTCTACTTAGAACAAAACTATCTGGCACCTCATGGAAGCACTTGCCATATGTAAACAAATGTATTCCTTAAACACTGAATTGTGTTACTCAGTGGGTAAGGATTAAATGCTGTGGTGTGAAATAATTTACCTAATTCTCCAGCTTATAAAAGCACAAATACACAAGTATTTGTCATATATTGTTTTTTGAAAATAATGCAACTTCATTTTTCCCTTTTTATCTCTCTCCAAAACATGCTCTAAGCCAGTAGCTGGAGTTCTACTGAGGTTCTGAGCAATCAGCTGATGATGGGTGTACAATGCAAGTTCTGTTGAAGACAAGAACTTTCTCTTTTATCACCACACACAGGATCACTCCCAGTCAGTTATCATTTGGCATAAGAAAAAAGTAATCTGTAAATATGGGAGGGGAGAAATAGTAAAACATCACTACGACCAATAGCAAAAATTCTTACCTCTGAAACACCCAGTGTTTGAAACAGCTGATTCAGTGTTAAAATTCAATGTTGAAAATGTTTGAAATATTGTTAAGACTTAGGATTTAAACATTTTTATAACATCCAAGGCATTTTTTTAGTATGACTGTAATAAATTGCTACTAAAATACATATGTTTAGAAATTGTAGTTAGTATTTAAAGTATTACTGCTCTGAGTACACTGTCTGAAAGAGGAAGTACATTGACTTTGAAATTAAATATTGTACAGACTTTTTTTTTTAATTCTGGTGTTTAAGGTTTTGGGAACCGTGCGTTGCAAGCTTTTTTCAATGAGTATTCTGATTTTTAAATGCTTTTTGTATTAACTTCTTGTTAGGATGACCCTTCTGCCATGGATTTCGTCACTTCTGCTGCAAACCTCAGGATGCATGTTTTTGGAATGAATATGAAGAGCAGATTTGATATCAAGTGTAAGGATGAAATGTAACATTATTTCATTTAAATTATAATCTTGTTTCCTTTTGCTGTTAAAAATCTGCAAACTCTTTTTTATATTGCAGCAATGGCAGGAAATATTATCCCAGCTATAGCTACTACCAATGCAGTGATAGCTGGGCTGATAGTGCTGGAGGGTTTGAAGATTTTATCGGGGAAAATAGATCAGTGTAGAACGGTAAGTGGGAACAAAATGCTTTTGCTTTCTTGCTGTTTATTATTTGTTTAAAAGTTCCATTTAACATTCTTTGACTGCTGTGTAGTTTTACTGTCTCTCACTTGTTGCTTCAGTAGATTCTGAATATGCTGGGAACTTTCAGTCACAGTGGGAAGAGAAGTGCAGGTCTTAAGGATTGTTAAATTCCTAAACAACAATAAAAATTTGCTGCTGGGTAGGAGAGAGAAGCAGGCTGCCATCACTGCCACTGTGCTAGAGCTGTTGGGCAGGAGCTGGGGGGGCAGCATGGGCTGGACTGGCTGTGTGAGACTCCTGCTCAGCAGGCACAGCAGACAGGATTAGGGAACAGCCTGTGAAACCAGGAGAAGAAATCTGCAGGAAAACAGGCTTTAGACATGCTGGTACTTACAGAATAACTTGGTTTCTTCTTGTCTGTCCTCAAGATTTTCCTGAACAAGCAGCCAAATCCCAGGAAGAAGCTATTGGTTCCTTGTGCTTTGGATCCACCAAATCCTAATTGTTATGTTTGTGCAAGTAAGCCAGAAGTGACTGTGAAACTTAACACACACAAAGTTACTGTGTTGACACTCCAGGATAAGGTAAATCTTGAGCTGTAGTTACATTTTACTGTGAACCTAATAGTGGAAATTATTAAAATAAAGTATTTGCTCAGTATATTTTGACTTAGCATCTTCTGTTTATATTTACTCTACATTTCTCTCAGCTGCAAGAAGAGCTGATTAGCCACTATGCTTCTTGCCCATGTGTTTTGTATGTCTTGTGAAAGAATGTTTGCATTTTGTACATTTTGGTGGGTTTAAAGCCTATTAATATCTGAGAGGAAAACACTAATTTTGTATTTCAGTTGAAAGTTCAGTAGCTACATTACAGTTGTAGTCACAGTTGATTCGTAATTCTGTCATTTTATGAAGTATTCTAAAAAGTTTTCCAGCATATATAAACCTGTAGCTATCAGACCTCAAAAATACAATCATTTTGTGCATGGAAGTGAACAAAAAAGCATAGGCTTTCAGTAGATGCCTGAAAATGAGCCAGAATAATAAAAACAATATAATCCAAGGTTCCTTTTTTAATAAATCTTTTTAAGTTAGAGATTGATCGATTAAATATATTTTAATATATTTGTATTTTCAGATACTGAAAGAAAAATTTGCTATGGTAGCACCAGATGTACAAATAGATGATGGAAAGGGAACTATCCTTATCTCTTCAGAAGAAGGTGAAACAGAAGGTATGTATGGCTCCTGAGGGTTCTGGGTAAAAGTACATCAAACTTTGGAGGAGACATACAGAGCAGGTGTTCAGCAGATGTTGCAGTGCTCATTCACCCTGTGGAGTGGTGTTTGAAGGGAACTGGATTTGCAAGTATTTTAAATGGCTTGAGGACAGTCAGTGGTGTGCAGGCTGCGTGTCCAGCTCAGCTTTCCTGAACAAAGCCCTTCCCAGCTGGCATGTCAGGATTCCTTTCAGGAGCAGCTATCTGCCTGCAAGCCCCCAAGCCTCCTTCATTGTCTGCTTCTGTTCATGACGCCAGAAACCACCTCCAGAGTGTTCCCAAATGCTGTAATTGTGAAGTGCTTGAACGTGATGACATGAAGAGTAAATAAATCAAACATAAGTAGCTTTAACTCCTAATAGGCTTAAATGTCAGCTTTTAATTTAAATATAGCTAATACGTGTTAATCTTATGTTCCTACAGAAAAGTTCTTGAGTACTCCATATTTATGTGGGTGTAAAGATCCTTCTATAAATAGCTCTATACACTGCAGGTTTTTTTCTGTTTTTGTAGCAAATAACCACAGGAAATTATCAGACTTTGGAATTCGAAATGGCACTCGACTACAAGCAGATGATTTCCTCCAGGACTATACACTGTTAATCAATGTGCTTCATAGGTAAGGAAATAAGGATTTTTTGTGTATATACATAAAACAGTTCCACAGGGAATTTTTCACTCACAATTTAAGTACCTGAATGAAGTTCACAGATTAAGCTGCTGAAAGGAAATATAGAGGCAAAAGAGGAATTGTTATTTTTTTATGAAATTATAGTTTAAGTGGTTTTGTTTGGTTTGGTGTCTTTTTTTCTTGTAGTCTTGTTTCGTTGTGGTTTTGTTTTTTACAGCAATAACTGAAAGAGGTTTATTTCAGTGATTTTTGTTACACAACATAAGAATACGTTGCAAAAACAAATTATTTTTTGAGGCAACCAACAAGAAAGAAACTGGCATTTAAAAAAACCCTAAAATTTAGAAAGGCAAAAAAAACCCCAGCCTGCTGGGATAATAGATCCTCTGCTTGACTACCTGTGTTTAGAAGTCACTCTGAAATAGCTGGGGTGTGTATTTAACCCTGGGTAAGTAATAGACATATTATACAGAGAAACTGAGCACACTGCATGTTCAGTGAGAGCAGGGCTGTGACGTTAAGGAAGAAAGAGAAGTTCAGCTAAGTTTTTCTGATTCCTAAGCATTTGGAGTTCGTAGCACTGGGTGGAATAGTGTTTAGGAATAGGCAAAGCATACGTTATAAAAGGACTGAACAGATTCTCCTCTTTTTCAGTAGGTTTTTCTCATTTTGTCATAGTTGCAGGGTGCTCTCATACTTGCATGATATTTTTTTGTGTAGAAGACAGGATTTTGTTTTCTGGCTGTTTAAAAGCATGTGTATTTTTCTGCAGTGAAGACCTAGAAAAAGATGTAGAATTTGAAGTTGTTGGTGATGCCCCTGAAAGAATTGGCCCTAAACCATCAGAACCAACATCCAAGAACATTAGCAATGGTAGTGATGATGGAGCACAACCCTCAACATCAACAGGTAATCAACAGTAATCAATATTAAACAAAATAGTCTTTCACTAGTGCAGTCCAATTAAAGTTGTCTTCAGTTTTATGATTGAACTTTGCCAATAAAAAATAAAAGGCATTTCAGTTGCCTCTGTGTGTAACTAATAATAAATAGAAAAATACACATTTACAATTGTTACAGAAAGCACAAAAGGCACAGAAGTTGATAGTACAAATGCCTTGAAATTGTATTGTTTACCTGGTGTTCCTCTGCCTGTAAGATACATGCACAGATTTAAGACACAAAGTATGTAGTCCCTTGCCTCCTGTTTGAGGGAAAACTCCATTTTAAGAGTATTGCTAAAAATTACTTCAAATTGTATTAAAAAAATTCATAAAGTTAGTTTTTACAGTGAATTTGTGTTTAAACCCAAACAAAACCCACTACATGGCTTGAAAGTTCATATTTGGTTCTCTTTTCCTTTTCATACCATCCATAGTTACCCTTTAGTTCTGTAAGTCTGCTCACCCTTCCACTTCTCCCTCTCTTGGTGGGTTCTCTCTCCTGGCCTCTCCTGGCAGTTGTGCTGAGTGCAGTAGGGGAAGGAGAGGCTGCTCTACAGCCCAGTGTGTGTAAAACTTCTTTTCCCAACAACTGCTGCAGACAGCAGCAATTCTTCTGCTTTGTACGTGCAAAAAAAGTCCTGCTAACAAATGCATTTCCTGTATTTTTGGCTTATTGCAGTATTTTCCACACCTTTGGTGAAGAAGGAATACCAGTGTGAAAACCATATTTTATAGTAATTTCAGGGACATTTAAGATACTCTTGCACAGTGTCTTGGTGTGACTTTAGAATGTATCCCATTTCGCCTACTCTGTGCCCAAAAAATAAATTTTGTGCCTTTCTGTACCTTTAAACTGAACCCAAAAAAAAGAAAAAAAAAACCCAAAGAAATAAACCAAAGAAACAATTCTGTACTTCAAAGTCACTAGTCCTCTCTGTTGTTCTTCTGCTGTAAAAAATAGTACCTACTGCAGCAGAAAAAAACAAAAAAAGCCACTCTTCCTTCCTTTCCAACCAGCTCTCAACTCTGTTTCTTCAAAAGAAGAAACACAAAGTTTTCCTGAACCTTTAGTTTCTTCTTCTTCTCTCCTAGACTTAATACCAAAACATCAAACCCTCACTGGGAGGCCTTTCACCGGCCTAAAAAAAAGTCCCCCATGCCAACCCAGCTCTGGGGAGGAAAGAAACCACCCCCAANACCCAGCTCTGGGGAGGAAAGAAAAAAAACCTTAAAAAACCTTAAAACTCTTCCAAGTTTCTCTCCACAACAAAAAATTTTATTATTTAACATTATTATTATTTTCTTGTGTGTTTGTTAAATAAATAGGGTTTTTTTATCTTCACTTTCGTCTAAAAAAATGTTTTCTTTTCCCAAACCTAATAGGGGAGGGGTAGCTACAACCTACTTGCTACCAAAAAATATTCTCCTCTAAATTTGTCTCAAACCAAGACACATGGCCAAGAGTGTGGATAAAGAATGCTCCAGTATTTTACGTGTGAAAATTGGTTTGAGAGCAGGCTGTCTTTGTAGTACCCATTTGAATTCCTCCTGTTGTGCAGCTCCAGAGCAGGACGATGTGGTGATTGTGGACTCCGAGGACGAAGGCACTTCCAGCAACGCCGACGATGCAGAGAGCAGGAGCCGCAAGAGGAAGCTGGAGAAGGGCTGTGAGTGCCTGGGGGCCAAGAGAGCACGAGCAGAGCAGGAGCAGGACGACCTCATGATCGTGGAGTCTGAGGATGAAGGTGCTTCCAGCAGCGTCGGGGAGGAGGAGAACAGGAGCCTCAAGAGAAAGCTCGAGGAGAAAGGGTGTGAGTGTGTGGGGGCAAAGAGTGTGTGCTGAGCCAAGAGCAAGAGCGGGCAGGGGAGCCTCCGGGTGCCCCTGGACAGAGAGATCCATGTAATGTCATACTGTAACAGCAAACTGCGGTGGGATGTGAAAAATGTCCAGAACTAGACTAACTCTAAGGCCTTGGTTCAAAGTGGATACCAAATCACTGGCTTAAATAATTTGTGTCTGTTTCTCTTGATGATAAAGCTGTGGTATCAATAGACTCTTTCAGAAGTTTTTTCTGTATTCCATATATTAAATGTACTAGAAACATAGTCTATGAATACTTACAGATAAGTATTTACCTAAACACTCACAAAAACAGCATGGTATTTTTGTGTAAATGCCTTTTAGGTATCATCCAATGGGACAATAAAAAACCTACTTTTGTTCAGTAAAGGGCCATCATCAGATGCCCAGATTTTAAGCAACTACATTTTTTATTTTTCAATTATTACCTTTGACGTTGCCCAGCAGTGGTCTGCCTGCACATTTGCTTATCCCTTTCTGAGGCCGTGTTTAAAGTGTGACTGCTTCACCTCCAGCATTCACAGAATCATAGATGCTTGAAGAATAACATTTTTAGCCTAGTCCTAAACATTTTTCACACCCTGAACAAGAAGAAAATCCAACAAAGCAAATTAGTGCCATGTTTTAACAGTGTTCTTAAACATCAGCTGGCACTATGTACATTACTGTAAAACTGTTAATTTACTCCAGTTTTTCAGCTCGTACTGCCTGGTATGTCAATGTAAGAAGCAAATTTTTGTGTATTGTTACAGTTTCAGGTTATTTATATTTGATGTTTTGTAAACTCAGATACTACTACTATACTGTACATCTGATGGACCAAATAAATAACATCTGAAATACTTGCTATATTTGCTTGCACAGTCCAAGATTATGCTGACTTATGGGATTTTACAATGTATAGCCTTCAAAAATTACTGTATTATTTCCATTTTTCTAAACATAACCTAGTAGTACAGAACTTAAGCTTCACTTGTTTGAGGTGAAAGGGGAATTTTTTTAATAAAACTTTTGTGAATGTTTTTTTTCTTGGACAATCAATTCTTGGGCTCTTCAGCTGCAGCAGTTGCACCACCACACACATGCTTTCACCACCTCGTGCCTTCAGAACAAAGCAAGCTCTGATTTTTATACATTGCACTTTGTGTGTAGGACAGAAGTGTAATGTTTAGAATCAGTGTCTTAAAACCTACTGCATTCGTGTTGGTAACTCAAAACTGTCGGTGTTGGTTCTCAGAATGCATTCATTGGCCATTTCTGTCACTGTACCAAAAGAATCTCCCACTTTGGTGCCAGGGAACCAAAACTGCTCCCTTTCAGAGGTGAGTGTGCAGTGAGCCTTACAGAGCACAGCAGTTGAGCAGCAAGATCTGTTCTGTTACAGTTTGCAGATTGAGTGAATTGTAAAGCAAATGTGAATTTTATAGAAGGAGAATGTTAAAAAAACAAAGGCCAGCTCATCATTGTGTTAAAACTGCCAGTGCTGTGCAAAACAGCTTCTACAAGGCAATTAATGTTTTATGTCTTCTTTTAGTAGTAACAGTCATATGTCGTGGCGTGTTTGGAGGCATAATAGTTCACAGTGAAATCCTTTTGAGTTAGCTACTGCTTGGCTGGCAGGAGTGAAGGCTGAGGTAAGGATGTGGATAAGGTGTTACAGAAAGAACTTCAGTGCTACAGTGGAACACTCCTTGCCATAAACAGCTGAAGCACTAGAATTCAATGTCTAATGACATCTTCCAAAAATTAAGGCTGGCATATTTTTGTTTTAAGCTTTATTAAAAATAAAATTACTGGTTGATCTGATTTCTAACTTTTTTAAAAACAGCAGTAGAGGGTATAATTCTGGTAACTTACTGCATTAGTTTTACCCAAGTTGGGAGTGTTTGTGAGTTGGAAGTTGAGTGGTGGATGAGCTGGATTGAAATGTCACTGACAGGTTCGGGGGTGAAAAAAACAGGATTCTATTCTAACTTTTTTGCTTCTCCTTAAGTTAGTACTTGTTTATTGTTCTTAGCCATGTGCCATCATTTGGTTTGCAGCGTGAAAGGCCAGAATGGAACTGCACAAGCAATTCTGTGGTGATGTATTGAGGAGGTGCAGTTGTGCAGCTCATGCCTGGGTAGTGAGGAGTTGGATGGGCAGAGAAAGCTCCCAGATCCCTCCTGTAACATGAAGTGAAGGATATTTAATGTATTTCCTTTACATGGGCTGCTCCCACAGAACGTGGGACAGCCTCTTGGCTGTTCTGGACAGTTCTTTTGAAGTTTGGCAATACAGAATGAGCCACTAAATGCAAACTGCTGCTGTGCAAAATGAAAAGCTGCTTTTCAGAGCTGGTGGAGTATGAGTGTCCTTAATTGGCTACTAGTCACCAACATTGTATTAATGTAGAATTTTCCATCTTGAACTTTCCCTTGCTCTTTAGAAAAAAATAATTAAAGCATTAATTAAACTTTCAAGTAATTAAAAAACCCTCAATTTTTCAAATGACAATTTCTTCAACTCCCAATAGCCATAATGGTCATATGGAAGGAATATAGTTGGGAGGCACAAGATCTAAGTGTTAAAATGTTGGAGGAATTCTTCCCAGGGCTTTGGCTCAGCAACCTAATGTAGGCTCTGTCTCCACTAACAATTTTTGAGCTCAGCTCATTAAACCAGTCTACAAGTTGCTATTTGCAGTGTTATAAATTGGCTCTGCTGTCACATGGTTCTCAAGTTGTTTGTTTATAGTCATGCAAAATTCTCTAATGCAGATAAGCTTTTCTGGCTGCTTTTATAGAAACAATTCTTGATGCTTGCATTTTTAATTTACTTGGTGAATTTGAGTGCCATGCATGGACAACAAAATACAGACTATTACAGAATTTACCTAGTGTCTGCATGCTTTTAATTCAATATCCCTTTTCTGCAGCAGAGCGTGGAAAGGAATATTGACCATTTATGACTGACAGCAGTTAACTAGAGATTCATTAAGCTGTTCTGGTGGAGGGTGAAGGAATTGCCAAAGCATCTAGAGAATCACCTTTATGAGGCAAATGATAACCATTCAGGAGAAGGAACTCGGGGGCCCTGGTGGCAGACAGGCTGTTTCCTAAAGAGCCACTGTAACTTGTACATGACCATTCAGTGTTTGTAGTGCTTCTATGTGACATTTTAGCTTTACTTTATGAAACCATTCCATAGCTGAACCACAGAGAGAGGTGCATCCTTTCCTGGCCTCTCGACTCTGACAGCTGGGAACAGATTGATGTGCCATTTCAAGTTCTGACCTTTACAACAAAGACCTCTTGCTAACCATTTATTAGACTCCAGAAGATAAAATCAGCTTGTGTTCAGTCTGTAGATACCATTGATACCTGCTTCAAGCCTTACTTCTACTGCCCCAAAATCTTAAATTTGGATTAGAAAACTGAATAAACAGAATTAAGGAAAATAAATTTGGGGTTGATCTGTTTCTGTGCCTATAGGTAAAGGTATTTTTCATTTTCTCTACAGCTGTAAGAAGCCCAGCTATAAGGACAAGAAGCCCTCCATTTTGTGCATCTAAAATACAGAATGTGCAAGAAAGCAGGAACTAGGATCAGGATAATACAGCAAATCATACACAAGTCACTTATCTGGTTTTTGAGATATATTTTAATTTTTTATTTTTAATGCCTGAGATTATTTCCGGGCTAGTGCCTAAGCAGAATGACTACAGGGAGCTTATACCTGCAGACAAATGTATGTGTGGGAGAGGCAATGCTTTGATTTAGAGGCCTTGATGCTTGTAAGAAAGGAATAGGATGAATTAAATGCATGTACTTGCAGATATAGCTTGATATCTGTTATATTAAAAGAAAGAAGTTGCTGTTTAGATCCAGGTTATCTTTATCTCTCTCATCAGCAGACTCCTTCACTCACATAAGACGTTTGCAGAACAATTTCCAAAAGAAAAGATACTTAAGGAATTGCTCTGCCAGTCCTCTTCAGCAATACTTGAAGCTCCCTGCAAACATTAAGCAATTCCATCCCTGCAATACTGAGGCAGTGGCTGGAGATAAGAAGGGACAGATTCCCAGGAGCTTCTATGGTAGCACTTTGGCTTTGGAGGTGTGGGACTGACACCTTTACTGCTGGGTAAGTGCAGGGCCAGAGCTCTGTGGGACACAGGGCTCATCAGACTGCAGCATTATTGGGGTTTTGGAGAGGAGCTACAAGCTGCAGAGTGCAGAGGATGCAGAATACAGAGACCAGACTTCATTTCTTACGCTTATGGAACAGTTCTATCCTTGCAAATTTGTTCATTATTTTCAGTTAACGAGTGATACCCCTATAATACCATTTTATATGGAAAATACAGTGAAATGTAAATGTAAGTGGTGTTCTCGAGAAATCAGTCTTCTTCCTTCTGCAAGGATCCTTCTCATCACAGCTGAAGTGTGTTGTGCTGCCAGGTCAGGAGGTCAGTGCTCATGGCCTGCCTCATTTCTTTAATGGGTATAAAGAGGCACATACAGTCAGGCTGATATTTTTCACCACCAGAGCAGAGGCAGCCTGGCCTTCATGCAGCGTTTCTATTCTTTATTCAGTGCACTAATGCTCTCTGATTCCTTTGCTGGATGAAGGTTTGCAGGATTGTAATAAGGACTTTCTTTTTTATCATATCAAGAGAAATTGTAGTTCCTCCAAGTCTCTGAAGTCCAAAGCTATGTAACTTCAGGCCTCCTCAAAAGTACTAAGTGGGTGCACTGCTAATTGAGCTGGCCAAATAAAACATGGATTTATGAAAATGCATAAATAGCATTATTTGCTAACTGATTGCATTGGAATATACAGTGACTGTATCCTGTGAGTGCAAGGAATGATGGCCTTGAGTGCTGTGCAGCCTCCAAAGTATGAGCCCATAAACTGCGCTGGACAGAAGTGTGATTATCTGAAATATGTAAGAGAAGTGGAAGATGAAGCTATAAAAGAAATAAGATACATATATGGTGCATTAATCATAAGTGCTTGGACAGATGTTGTCTGTCTGCCCCAGCACGTTCACAAAGCGCCTGTTGTGACTGGAATTTTACAGGGTCTGTCCCAAGTTATGTTTGTGCAGCACAGTGAATAGCTGCAGTTGCAGTGAATAAGAAGAATGTAAAAAATGTTAAATAGTGTTTTATTGCAGATTTAGAAGGAGAAATGACCTGTAAGCCTGCAGACTGGTGTTAGTCAGAAATATTTTAAATAGTTGTGCCTAGCAAGGGCAGCCATTCAAATACAGTGTGTGCTGTCTGCCAGAAGATGGTGCCCTAAAACACACTCTAGAACAGCAGTTTTCAGAAGCTGCAATCAATTGCAAATAAGAATTTTAATAAACAGGTCAGAACAGAGCAATTTGCAAACAAATCACCCAAGTCCAAATACATATTAATATCCAAACTTCATATTCAAAAATTTTTGCTTATACTTAAAAGTATTACAACACAAATTAACATACAGGATCCAAACAAAGCAATATAAACCCAATACAGCTTCCACTTCAAAGAAAATCAAAGCTTCAGTCTCCCATCCCAAAATAAAGAAACTTCTTACCATAATTTTTGAATTCATTTCACAAAGTTTTTTTGGGTTTTGTGTTTGCTTGGGTTTGGGTTTTTTCATCAGGTTTAAAACACACCAGAGATAAAAGAATAATAATTTATGTTCCTTACCAAGAAACCAATCAATTTTAGAAGTGGCAAACAGTTACTTTGCTGATGTTGTATAATTTTATTGATTTCTTAGTGCTGAAGACAAAGAAGGAAATTGCAAAAAAAGCAGGTAGCATCCAGTTCAGTAGGCAAATCTGTGGAGCAGCTTCAAATTGTTCAGTTGATGAAGTGAGACAAAGAACTCCCTCCTGCCTTGTGTCAGGTCTGATATAACACACACACACCACAACACAAGCCGTGGGATTTTTGCCATTGTCTTAACCGAGCTGAAGTTTCCACGGGGAGTTCTTACACTGACAGATCCCCTGCTTTGTCGGTAATAAACTGTTTGCAGCTCAGGGAAGCAAAGCCCAGCAGAGCAGCAGGTCTCCCTGCCTGCTGGCCGGGCACTGCTCCCTTGTAGACGCTGGCAATTACAAGGAACAGGAGTGCTCTGCCTGGGAGGCCTGGCCAGCTGATATTCACAGATCGATAACTCCACCTGGCTATTTCGCTCCCTTTAAGTCTTAGACAATGGAGTTTATTTAACAGAAGCAGCTGGCTTTCCTTAATATCTGATTTACTGAGACAACTTAAAATCAGGCATAAGGATAACCACACCAAACCATGAAATGAAGTTCAGCTTTTAAAATACTCTCATAGCTCTTGTGCTCTTAGTTGCAGAAGAGTCAGTCTTTTTGCAGTATATACATGTTACTGCTGATTGTAATAACTAAGCAAGTATATTGAAAATTATGTGGGGAGAAAACCACATCAGGATTGTCAAGCTGGAACTACCGAGTATTTTGGATTTTCATGTATCTAAAAGTGAGGAACTAACTTTTTACTTAGAACAGCAACAGCACCTTCAACTCCACTCTTTTTGTTTGCACAGCCTGGTACAGATGGTCATCTGTGAGAAATGCAGCAGTGCTGTGTGTCTCTGCAAGCACATTTATTCCACCTGTATGGTCCACACCTGGGGCTGTACTGTGGATAAATGTGATGTTCTTCATGTGCATGACAGAAGTACAACTCCCTGGTGAAGAGGGGGCCAGGAGCATTGCCCCTGCAGCAGGGCTGAGATGGCAACACGGTACCAGGATGCTCTGGCCCAGCAGTTACTTATCAAGCATAAGCTTTCAAACAGTAAAAGTAAGTGATTTTAATCATTTGATCCACACTGCTTACTAAAATGGGCTGTTTGCTTAGACTCTCCAGTATGTTTTTCCCATGAATTCATACCCTACAAGGCACAAGCTTTCATGACTTATGTACCAATAGAGTCAGTGCAGAAATCTGCTACCTGCTGGCAGCAGAAGCAGCACAGGACTGAGCGGCCTCAAAAGGCAGAGCAAGGGCAGATTTGTGGCTCAGAAAGACAGAGCTACAGAAGGACACTGTTGCTGTAAGTGTAAGCTGTAGCCTCAGCTCTGCAGTTCCTGCTGTAAGGATACCTGCCCAAAATGCTTCCTTGCATGAGCACACAGGCAGGGCTTCCCAGTATGTCCTACCCACCCTGTTAGATTAATGTTGTAAGGTTAAAAAAGAAAACCAAAACAAGACACTCTTAAACCAGAGTACATTTTCTTTACATGTGCTCAGATGGACCTACCCTCCTAGCTGCCAATGAGCTTCTCCCAGCTTCTGAGGAAGACAATCTTCGAAAAGTTGGCAGTAACAGGAGAGAACAGCCTTGTACAGGCCCCAGGAACGATGGAAGGAACTCTACACCAGTACACTTGAGGCCAGCAGGCCACAAGATGCCCCCACTAACAAACTTCATCCCCGGTGAGGCAGATGAAGCCTCAAGCTAAAGGTGGTCTCCATGTGCTCTGTGGGAGGAACCTCTCTTTGTTCTTGGCAGGGATGTGTCCATGTGACATGGCTGACAGCACAGTTTGTGTCTGTGCTGACAACTTCACCAGAGTCCATGGCTTGAACAGGACAGGGACTTGAGCTGTTGATCCCGCTGGATCAACAAATGGAGCTGGAGCACATTTGCTGGGAAGTGCTTGCTGCTGGTGCCGAGGGCCCTGTGTGAGCAGGAGCAGCGAGAGGCTGCACCAGGACACAGAGCTGCAAGAGGTGCCTTCGACCATCACACACCTGCAGGCTACAGGTGAAACAGAACTTGTTCCACAAGGACCACACGTGGTAACAACTTGTTTAGTGTCGGGGTGTGGGCTTCTTTTCCAGCCCCTTACCCTCACTCCCCTTAGCTGGGATGAATCACAGGAGATGTGGGATTTTCTTGCTTGGACTCAGTTGTTTATTAATTCTTATCTATGTTACAGTCTTAGAAACTCTGAGTTCTGCTAACAAGGTGGAACAAGGCTATATAATGATGATAATGGCATTTCTCTGTCTCTGCAGAGATTTTTCAAGGGCAGTTGGTCCCATAATGATTTGGACCAAATTATTTTTATTTCTAACCCAATATTCTAACCTCTAAGCTCAGCAGTGCAGATTTTCTTATCCAATTATAAGACGCCATCTAAACCCATGAAGAAGGAAGAAGAAAGTGAAAAAGAAGTATCCAGCCACCACCCTAAAATCTCCATCTTGGTACATATGTATTACTATATTCTAAAAACCTTAAATCTCAAATTTTTTCACCCCGTGACACCATACCTTCTATTCAAACTACACACACATGATTTTAATGTTATCACTCAATTTTGGAAGCCTATCCCAAGGCCTCAGATCAAATGTAGTGTCGAGGGTTCCAATAGTTTAGGAGATGGGCAAAAACTGTAATGAAAGTTGTGAACATAGAAAAGAGCACTTGACTCCCAAGACAGGTGGTGTTTGCTGCCATGGATGGCACACATGGATGTGGGCAGCCTCTGCCATGCTTAACATTTGTTTTTCAGGTCTTGCTCTGCACATTTACATGGCTTGTTGGATTTTTTTTTTCCTGCCATCCCTGCACACACAAGAAAACAGATTGCCAATCAATTGCCCTCCACAGCTGGGGACATTTTTGAGTACACAGTTGCTTTAAATGTTTAATTAGGTCTGATAAGAGAATAAAATGTTCTTGGCACAGCAGAGTGCCTATAGCTCAAGCCTTAGCCATATTTCCTCACAGGGTGCTCAGCACCCAGCAGTGTAAGGACACCAGTTAGATACCTGTGGTTAGGGCTTTGTCAGCATTTCTGCCATCATCACAAATGACTGTCAGGGAGCTGCAGCTCAGTTGCAAAATCAAAAACAAACATAAAAGAAAAACAAAGAACTGTAGGCTATGGTTTAGTATCGGGGGTCTTGGTTCAGTGGCCGTTTTGGGGGGTTGTTTTCTGACAGTCTTTCCCGTGAGCACACAGATGTAAGTAGCAAGCGGCGCTGGAGTGTTCGTCACCGATGAACAGATGAAGCTCTTGCAGTTACACACACAGTAGCTGCTTTTTTTACACTCCCGTCAACTCACAGATTGCTTTAGGCCACAATATGTTTATCATATGTCTCAGCGCTGCCTTTTTTTTTTTTTTTTTAAAGACTTAATAAATAACTGGCAACAACCCGCAGCTGCCGTGCTGCAAACACAAGTCTTTTCAGCGGAAGCACCTGGCTAGCGTTGGTGACTCCGCACAGGTGCAGGGCTGCTCCCGACCCCCGGCCCCGCCGCGATGCCGGTGTTGGTGCGGGGGACCCCCGGCCGGAGGTGGGGCAGAGCCGCCCCTTCCCAGCGCGGGACGAGGCCGCGGGTCCCACCGGAAAGTTCCAGCGAGGGGCGCGGGCGGCGGAGCCCCCCCGGGCCGGGACCCCAGCGCTGCTGCCCGGGCGCTCCGTGCGCGGCTCCCCGGGGCTGCCGAGCGGGGTGCGGGAGGGCCGCGGCCCCGCCGCGGGGCGGCCTCCGGGGGCGGCGGGGGCAGGGACCCGCCGAGCGCAAATTCCTCCGCGCAGCGCGCCATTGACTGGACCGAGCAACTTATTTAAGGCTGGAAAGTGACACAGGGGCGCCTCGTCTGCGCCGGCTGCGCTCCGCCGGGCAGCCCGGCCGCTCCGAGCCCAGCGCCGCGGGATGCCGCCCGGGTGACCACCCC
>VZRF01012998.1:155824-168581 GCA_013396875.1 Vireo altiloquus | reverse complement strand
GCGCTCCAGCCTGGGCGGCGCGGTCGTGCTGCCCTACGAGAAGTTCTCCAGCCCCCGCTCCAGCCTGGTGGTGCCCGGGCAGGACAAGTACGGCAGCCCCCGCGCCAGCCTGGTGCAGTACGACGGAGCCGCCCTCAGTCCCCGCTCCAGCTACGCCAGCACGGCCAGCGACACCAGCAAACACTCCAGCCCCCGCGCCAGCCTCACCGGCTACGACGGCGGCGGCAGCAAGCCCAGCAGCAACCGCACCAGCGGCATCAGCATGGGCTACGACCAGCGCCACGCCAGCCCCCGCTCCAGCACCGCCAGCCAGTACTCCTGCACCGCCAGCCCCCGCTCCAGCTACTCGGACTCCAGGTACGGCCCGCCGGGCAGCGCCGAGCCCGAGGGGGCGGGCGGCGCCGGGCTCGCCCTCGCTAGCCCCCGCTCCAGCCTCTGCGGCCCCGAGGGCCGCGGCTCGGCCGGCCCCGCCGTGGTCAGCCCCCGCTCCAGCATCTCCAGCCAGAGCTCGCGGAGCTCCCGCGGCTCCATGAGCGCCTACCCCGAGCTGCAGCTGCCGTCCCCCCGCTCGTCCCTGCTGGGGCCCGGTCTGCAGGAGGACGGCGCCGTGCCCGAGCTGGGGGACGTGTACCACCGGATCCATGCCCAGTCCCCGCCGCGGCACGACCAGCAGCACCCGGCCGGCGCCCCCGAGCCGCCGCCCCCCTACGCCTACAGCCCGACCAAAGGCTCCGCTTCGGCTCCCAAATTCAAGCTCCCCTACCAGGTGACGCCGTGCCGGGAAAGCGGCCCCAGCCAGGCGGAGAGGCGGCTGGAGGCGCTGACGCTGGAGCTGGAGAAGGAGCTGGAGATGCACATGAAGAAGGAGTACTTCGGTGAGGGGGGCGGGGGGAGCGGGCGGCTGGAGGGCGGCGGTGTGCGGGGCCTGCCGAGCCGGGAGAAGGCGGGTGTGGCCGTGGCCATGCCCGGGGCTGCTCTGGACCAGGTGCCTGCTGAAGTCTCACATGGCCGCAGACCCTGTCTGGTGTCCGAAGCGCTTGCACCGTAGTTCACTCCCGGTATGTGAACTCTCTCCCGTCTCTTCCTAATGCGATTTGCCAGGATGTGTGATTCTTCCCTTTCCACGTGCGGATGGGAGACTTGTCTGAAACGTGACCAGAGCTGTTCGTGCAGTCGGGGCTCACAGGGACTCTCGTTTGTCTCCCTTCCTCACGGGCCGCTGAAGCTTCCCTGTTAACCTCCAGCATCCCCGAGGCTGTGGTGCTTGCAGTCGTGCTCTCGGTCTGTGATAACTTGTAGATGATGAGTATGGCTGGTAGAGTGGTTCTTAGTGCCTCGTTCACTGAAATCCCTTTGTTGGTTCAGAGTACCTGTGGGAGCCCAGCATTGTTCCTGCCCCGCGAGGCCTCGCAGGGTCTGCTCAGCACGCAGGGACTGCGGCCAGAGGGGAGCTTGGAGGAGAGGAGAGCCCTCGGTCCTTGCTGGGGTTAAAGCGGCCTGTTGGTCATCTCCTGAGTTTTTGTTGCTTCTTTAGGGAAGAAAAGTAACTTCTTGAAACGTGGATGAGTGCACGTGTTTTATAGCCACACTAGTTAGGATTAGGTTCCCCTGTCTTTCTTACTTTGTACTGGATAGGAAAGGCTAAAAACACTTGTGAAAAGTTGATCCTGGAGCGTGCAAACGCTGCCCTGGCTCCCCTGCGCTGGGGACCGCAGATGAGCCGGCAGCCGCCGGTCCTGGGCAGCCCTCGGGAGCAGCTCCTTCGCTCCCTGCTTGAGCCAGGAGCCAGGGCTCCCGTGCGGGGATGCCGGAGCTCCCGCAGGGGAGGGAGGGAGAGGCCTAGGAAGGTGAGGGGATGAGCCGGCCCCATCTGAGGCCTTTGAGGGAATGGTTATCTCCGTGCTTTGTGTGCTGCCGGGCGTGGGGAGAGGCTGCCTGGCTTGTGCGTTCCTGAGGATGGAGACCTGTGTTACCTTGGTCGCTGATTTAATCGCGGCGCTCCGCCTGCTTTCGGCGCAGCATCGGTGAGCTCTGCAGGGAAGGAAGGAGTTGCAGGGCTCCCTTCATTGTCTGGGAGAGAGACCTGGGCCGATCAGTGGAGGTTAAGTGAGCAGTAACCTCTCTACCAGGGAAACCTTTCTGTAAACTGCAGTGACAGAGTTTCCCCAAGCTTTTGTGCCCAGACAAAGGAGGCTGAATGCAGTGCTTACTGCCTTCCTTCATCTGTCTGGGGCTGATAAGAAAGCTGATGGATCACCCACTGCATCTTTTGCAGTGTTGGCACCTGGCACGATGCTCCTCAGCAGCTGAGAGGATCCTGCTGAGGACAAGTTGTGGTTCCCTTCTGAGGATGTGCAAAAGCTGGATGGGGCTTGTAACACACGAACTGCGGGAAATGCTGTCTTCAAAATGTCCACGGTATACACTGAAAGGCCGAGGAATAAGACCTGAGAGTAAGAAACAAGTTATCTGTGCTGAGCCTCTGGAAGGTGTTTCCAGTGGCCTGGGAAAGTTGGGTGTGCGATCAGGGCCTCTGGGAGCAGATGTGGGGAGTCTGTGTTGTGGATAGATTTTCTTATTTATTGGAATTTGGCTGTTGCAAGTGTCCCTGCTTGCGTGTGTATTCCTTAGCAATGTCTGCAACAGGCCCAGACCTCAGGAGATGCAGCCAGTGCAGGATGAGCAGTGAAACTGTGCCTGGAGAGTCTGTGGGCTGCTCTGGGGGCTCGTGCTGTGGCAGCTCGAAGGACCACTGCTGTGACTTCCACCCTGGAAGCAGATGAAACCCAAAAAACTGGGTTACTTTGAAAGACAAAGTTGAATTCTGTGAGTTTTGAGGTTTTGATAAATCCTGGTGGATTTGATCCTGCATTTTTGGTTCAGATGCTCCGTGTAGGTGAATGCTGAGTTTTGGCTGAGCCAGTGCATGAGAGGCTGGCAGGGCTGACCACAGGTCAGTGTCCAGGAGAGTGAGAACAGAATAGGGGCAGTCTATTTTCAGTTTGACTTACCGGAGAATGTCTTAAACAAGTTAATAAAAGGGAGCCAGGAAAATTCATTGATTTTTTTTGCAGTTTGTACATGCTGCAGCTATGAAGTCTCTGCTTAGCATTGGTGTCTGGCACACTCCAGAGGCAGTGATGGATGTCCTGTGATGCCTGTGGGAAGCAGAAGTTTTGAGCCAATAGGTCCAGCAAGGTAGAGGGAACAGAGGAGATGATTTACTGCTTCTTAATTAGAGGAGCTCAATTGTCTGGTGAGTAAATGCTGATATGAGGACACCAGGTACTGACTGTACTCTGTGTCCTGTCATCGTGGTGTTGTTGTCTGGCCCCCACACCCCCAGTAAAATTAAAAATTGAGCAGTATGCTATTTTGAAACTGAGGTTAAGGGAAACCAGCCAGCTCTCCTTGGAGGAGAAACAGCTCTACTCTGCCTTCATCCTGGTAGAGGGTCAGTTTGTGTGAGTGTCCTCCTAAGGGTGCTGGTGCTAGCCGGCCCAGGCTGCTTTCCCACACCTCTCTGCTCTGCTTCAGGGGGGACTCGTAGTCTGGGACAGATAACTACCAGATGGAGGAGAAGCGCAGCGTCTGAGCTCTGGAGAAGCTCTGGGGGAGCCAAGCCAAGCAGGGTGCAAGCCCTCAGGTCTGATGGACTCAGAGCTGTCTGCCTGTGCTGGTATGCAGGGCCTGAGCAGTGCTGTGCTGGGAGCTTTGCTTTACTGCTTCACCTTCTCCATCCTCCTCTTTCTTCTCCCAGGCTTCAGTGCATCTGTAGAGAGAAGGAAGATGCCCTCCTACACTTGGTTTAATCTGAGTAAAGGTGCCAAAGGAAGGCTCTGCATCTGTCCAGTTGCACAGGTGAGGGGCGGCACCCTTCCATTCACAAGTGCTCCCACTAACACCTTGCAGCCACCTGCATTCACTGATCTGATGGAAACAAAGCCTGCAGAGAAAGAGGGAGAAGAGGGAGGGTTGTTTGGGGCTGGATTGGTGAGCTGCTCCTATTCATCCTTGTCAAAGAGATGGCTGGAGCTGACCCAAGGCAGAGGGTGCAGACCAAGGGCTCTGGGAAGCTGAGACCCTTCCTTTGGCAGCAGCTGAATTGGGTAAAGCTGTGAGACTTTGTTCCCTTGTAGTTGCTTCCTGTGCATTCCCTGCCCAAACCTCTTCCTTTTCAACCTTCTGAGACTCCCTGTCTGTTCCCTGTCAAGGTACTGATGGTTTAGTAAATGTGCTTAGTGGCAGATGCTGAGAAGTGAGGCAATAAAAAAGTACTTTTACTCATTTTCGTAACTCTTTTGAGCTGAACATTGATATAAGGTGAGATTAAAGCTGTTTCAGGAATGTTTTTTAAATTGAATGTTCAGTCTGAGGTGTCAACAGGACATTTGTGGGTGTTGGAAAGTCATGAGCTCAGGTGCTGTCTTAAATTCTGTTTTCTCTGCAGAATGCTTCAGTCTGATGTCTAGGTGTTGAAAAAAAGTGTAAGGCAAGAGCTGGATTTTGGCACACCCATGCGAGCTGTGCATCCTTGGGGACTGACTGAAAACCTATGGCTTTTCATCTGCCAGGCAGGGAAGTGTCTGTGTTGAACATAATGCTGATGTGGCTGTTATTTTTGAAGCAGATTTCTCTGCTGGTGTGCTGTCAGCGGTGGCAGGAGGGTGCATGGAGGGGTACAGGTAGCAGTCACACGCTGCTGGCAGCCCTTGCTGTGCTGCACCTATCCCCCAGCAAGGATTCTGCTCATCATGGCCAGGGTGGTGGCACAAGAAGTGACTTAATTGTCTCATTGTCCTCAACTAAAGATGCAAGAGGCATCTGGGGAGGTGGGGCATACAAAGTTTAGAGAGACAGGCAAGTCTGCACTTCTGCCCTTGTCCTTCAGCTCCCCCTGTGCTGGGAGTGCCCTTTGTTAAGGTGCTTTTCCCCAGCTCTGCACACTCAAAGCCTTCCTGCCTCATCCCCACCTCTCTCACAGCTGAGATGCAGAACACAGCCACTCATACCACATGTGGTGCTCCTCAGTGGGAAAGAGGGATCCATCACAGAGCTGTCACCTTCCCTGTCTTCCATGGTCATCTTTGTCTTCACCCTGCAGAAAAAGGCCACTTCTCGGGACCTGAGGGAGGTTTACCAAGGGAAGCAGAGATGTCTCAGAATGAGGCACAAAGTCTGGTTTCTTTTATTAACTCCAGTCCTCTAGCACAGCCCATGCCTACCCTGGCGAGTAGCCTTGACTTTGGAGAGCTCCTGTCTCTCCAGAAAGCCACCCAGCAGTACCAGCACGTGTTTTTTGGAGCACCACCAAGAAATGCTGCTGATAACATGGTGTTGAAAAGCCTTCAGCCTGGTAGGTGAGGGAATGGAAGACCAGGTGAAGAGAAGATCTCTAGACCCATTAAGGCCCTCTCTGCCCTTCGTGTGTGTAGTCATCCACGTAAATCTGCATTTGAGCCCTACAGTATTTTTGTGAATTTGGAGCTGTATGTTTGTGCTTGTTCTGGGTGTGCAGGTTGATGTGATGGAAGAGTGTTTATGCAAGTGAGATCAAAATTAAGACAGGTAACAGTGATGAGTCTCTAGAAGCTGTACTGCTTAGAGATGAAATTTGAAAATTTGAATGAAATTTAGGTGAACTTGCAGTTGGTGACCAGAACACTTGAGAGATTTGCTGTGGAATTGTTTTCAGTCTTAGGAGTTCCTGAAGGTTTCTTTGTAAGATATTAGATCTTTCCTGTTTGCATCAAAGTAGAGGTAACAATTCATACATCATATTGTTTGGGGGGATAAGCAAAGATTTATTGTCTGGTAATTACTTTATATTTCTCTTTAGCTTGGCTTAGAAAACAATTCAGTGTTGGTAAGCAGCTGAGATCCTTCAGCATTTGCAGTTGAGGCAGTCCTGTGAAAAATTTGCCTTCAATAGGCAGACATCTAAATAGAAATAAACTTTCATGGTGGGGTCTCCTGAAGTATTCAAACAGGGCATGCACCTCAGAGTTCTGGTTTTCCCTAATCTCCCTATTACAGCTGGAAAATACAGTGCTGAAATTTGAGAGTGGTCAGGCTTTTCTAGCCAAAATGCAAGAAAGCCCTGAAAAAGAAGGGATTGGGCAAGGGAGGTGTGTGTTAGTGGGGGAAGGTGCAGGAGGAGCTGCAGTGGGAGATGCTGGTGTGAAGTATCAGCATCCTCCTGGCTCACAGCTACCAGGAGCCTGTCCCCTGGATGAGGCAAGAAAATCATGGTAAATAGTGATAAAGTCTGTAGCTGGAGCATCTTCCAAAGGGAGGAAGGAGTAGGAGGGGGCAGGGAGAGAAAGCAGAAGGAATTAACATGAAAAAAAGCACGGGATAACACAAGTCTACAGAGCTGGGAAAAAGTAGTCTTGTCTGTGCTGTGAAATGTGCCATGAGGGATGCTCCTGGGATGGCTTCTGGCATCACATCCATGCACATCCTTATGACTCTCCTTGAAGTTGGGAATTGATATAATAATATCAGGGGAGAGCTGTGGAATCTGTGTATTTCTATTTTGTTAAGTAGTAGATGCATGTAACATGTACAATTAACATGAAATGGGAATTTGGATGACTCTAACGTGGACAGAATCATGTGTTATAAATGGGGACAGATGTTTTCTTACCTTCAGTTGTAGGAAACTTGACTGTGGATAGGGTATTGTTTGGTAGAAAATTTTTTTTGTTTCTTTTTATTGTGTATGCTTTTACTCTGTTGTGAAAGAGAAAGAAGGGTAAAAAGGAAAGAAGAAAATCATTCTTCCAAAGAACTGCCACATGTTTGACTAGGTGAGGTTTCCAGTACAGAGGTTTGGGTGTGCAGGTCGAGAGCTGGTGTAGGCATCAGCTCTGCAGTGCTGTTCCCTGGGTTGTGACCCTCCTCTGCTGCCCCACGCTCTGGTAGATGTTCTGTGTGCACCCAGTGAGGCTGTATCTGAGCTTTTGAGCCAGGCTGTGCAGCAGTGTGCCAAGGGGAGGGAAGGTTTGCAGGGGCTGAGGGGAGCCTGTGTTGCAGTTTGGTTTGGAGTGGGAGTGAGAAACACTGAGCGATTCATTGCTTCTGCTCAGCTTTTAGAGCTGCCACAAGCTCCAGGCCGAGGCTGTGGTGCTTTTCTCAAGTATAAAGCCCTCAGAATGCCAGAAGTACCATCAGGTTTTTAAACATGCCCTTCCCCCTTTGCCTACCCCCTCAGCCAAGCAAAACCCCCACCCCTGACAGCTCTGCTCTCTCAGGTGGGTCAGGGAGGCATCCTAAGCAGGACTGAAAGGCAAAAATGGTTCTGTAGCAGAGTTGGACTTGTATTGGCAGTTGTTTCCCTCACCTCTGTGCTGGACCTTCCACAAAGATTTTTGGGTGTGAATGTCCTGTTTGAGGTCCAGTCACTCACTGGAGATTCATACATGGTGGTGTGGGAACTGGGAGTAAATCCCAGTAAATCCCAGTTCAGTGGGTCCAGTGGACACTGTAGTTTGCAGAATAGAAATGTGACTGCTGTGAAGGAATAGGTACCTGTCAAAGTAGATGTTGTTATAATGTGGTTGAAGTTGATTTTTTTCCCATGGAAAACATCCCTGAAGTTGTATCATTTTTACATCTAAAATGTGTAAATGGCACACGTTTGTGTGTTACCACTGATGGCTTCATGGCAGCAGCTCTAGGCTGAAATCCTTCATATCCACAGTTAATAAATTAGGATGTAAATGTCTCTTAAGCTGTGTGGATATCAGATGCTTAGAAAACACTCTTAAAGGAAGAGAATTTGCCTAATACTAGAGTGATTATTTTTTAAAAATGCTAAAATTATTATTTAAAAAAGTCCCAAACTTGGCAAAGTAATTGTCAGGTATATAGTAGGGTTGCTCAGCAGTGGAAAGAAAATAAACTAACAGTGATAAGCCAAATAGTTTTACTAAAATCAGAACTTTTATGCAGACATTTAATAAGCTTTGGGCTTGGCCTTCTACCTACATCATGTGTCCCTAATACCTCAGGACAGCACTCACAGCACGTTGGTAGAGTCTGGTTGGTTGTGTCCAAAATAATTTCGTATTCTGTGGTTGGAGAAATTGAGTGTCTTAGAGTATGATGTGGTGGTTGACTTTTATGCCCATCCTGGACAAAGTGCCTCCTCTGTGACAGGGATGGGATGTGTGATGTAAAGCAAAACTGAGGCTGCCAGAAGGATGGGATGCAGGAACGTGCATGATGTCTGTAAGTTTTATTATGAGCTTAGAAAGGCTCACTTTGGAGGGCTGTGTTCGGCTGCCTGAAAGGTTCAAGTCCTGACAGGACATCGATGCCTGGGGTTGTGATGTGGCATTGCTTGGAGCTGCTCCAGGGGTGTGACAGCTCCTGAGGCTGGCAGCAGGATTCCTGCTGGCTTATTAGCCTTCAGCTCTGAACAAAATTAGCAAATGTGCTAATGATGAACCAATAAATGTGGTGTTCGGCTGGATTTTTATGCGATTTTTCACTGTGCCTGTGTGGGTGCTGTCTCTGGAAGTGGATTTTATCCCTTTTTTTTTTCTACATTGAAGCAGATAATTCCTTTCTGTGGTATGTGTTGACTCTTCTTATTTACCTCACTGTGTTGTCTTAGCTGCCTCTCAGCATAGCCATGCTTGTTACTGTGCTGAGACTGAGCACAAAAAAGCAGCCAAGCAAGTCGTGTATCTCTTCCAGCTGGAGTATTTCACATTGTCTGAAACTTCATTCCTTGTTTTTTGGAGCAGTTTTTACTAAACCTCTAATGTCACATTTATGTGTTCCAACAAACTTTTAAGAAAAGGCCTATGACTCATTAAGGAAAAAACCCCAGCACCCCAGAGCACAAACACTCATTTAATGCTTAGCTGAGAACTACTGTGCATATAAAACATGGAAGGGCTTGCTCAGGGGGACTCAGCTGGGGAGGGGGGGAGGATTTATTGCTAGTGACACCTATTTCCAAATCTGAGGTGCTGGAAAAGTTCTTATTGGCAGGTTTTGCATGAAAACCTGTAGGCAGTGGGGTTTGAGCCCCTGTTCTGTATCACTGGGGCTGGGGAGTGAGGCCACTGTCTGACCCTGCTGCTGCTGAGGGAAGGGGCACCAGCTCCTGGTAAAAAAGCTGTGTTGGACTGGTGGGGTTGGTGCTGCCCAGCAGGGCTGAGCTGCCCTGGGCTCCCTGGTGGTGCCACATGTGCAGGTGGGCTCAGGGACCCCCTGATTAGCTTAGGGGCTGAGCTACATGGCAAAGAGTTGAGTTCCTCAGGTGCCAGGGATGAGAAGTCAGACGACTTTGAGAAAGGGATGTGATTGGGTTGGAATAACAGCACAAATACTTAATCATCTCCCCCAAATCCAGCCTTAATTGTAAAACCTTTAATTGCAGGCAGCAGCAGTGAAATCCATCTGGTGTCCTGTGAGGGTTAATGTGTGTGTTTGGGCATGTTGGGAGGACTGCAGGGAAGGCAGTGTGCAAGTGTAAAGAATGTTAATATCATAGGTTGTCATGAAATAGGGAGTGGATCAAATGGACAACCAGGAGGCATTTAATAGGTTACAAAAGGTCATGTCTCATATGTAACATTGCTCTTTTAAGAATTTGTCTGAACAAGGTTTGTTTCAGTTCAGAATGTATTTATAGTTTTTGTGAAAAGTAGATGGTTATTTTGGAAGAACTGCTGGGGACTTTCATCATTACCCAGCCATCCAAACAGTTATTTAATTGGTGAACTGTTTCACTTCTGACACTTCAGAACTCCTGGAAAGAGAAAACAAGATGTTTTCTTCCTTTAATGTGGTCACTTGAAAAAATTAGAAGATTTCAGAGTTAAAATAAAGAGAAGCAAAAAGCCATTTCTAAATGCAGTTTGACATTTGTGCATGTTTAGATGCTTCAGCTGGCTTGGATCATATTTCCTGTGGTCCGTAGAGAGCCTGTGGCCTCTCCCAGGCATGGGAAATAGCCTTTTGTTCTGGTGGTCATGGCACAAACCTTTCCCCTGTGCTGCAGCTCGTCCCCAGGCATGCAGGGAACAGGGATGCCAGGGGTGAAGCTCCTGGGATGGGAGCTGGGTGGTCCTGCTGCACTTTCTCAGTCTCCCTCTGTGCTGGCACTGCCACCTGGGGGTTTTGGGGAGCATCAGGTGAGGCCACCTCTTACGGGTATGGTCCATGGTTGGGTCAGCTGTTGGTGAAACACAGTTCATGGATGTCCCAGATTTAAATGTGAGTAATTTGAGGCTCCTTTTTGAGTGTTTCTCTGGCAAGGGCAAAACTGCAGCATGTGTGCATGTTGATTGGAAACCTTTGGTAGGAAGGGATTCTAACCAGGTGGGAGAAATACAATAGTGAATGTAATAAATCAAACATGGGCTTGACTGAAATGAGAGAACCAAGGGCTCTGCTGCTGTGACTTGGTTCTGTTTTCTTGGCCTTGTGGATCTGACACTACCTTCAGTAGAAGATAGAAGATCCTGTTAGAGCAGGATCTTGGTTTTCCATCTTTTGGTGGTGTGAAATTCCTACTAAATCCATTTGTTTGGGTCAAATATTGAATGGATGGAAAATAATCACTGATGGAGTCGTTCTGAGGGGTAGTGAATAAACTTTGTCACTTATCTGTGGTTTCCCCTGCTCAGAAAAGTGTGTTAGCCTGGCCATGTACTGCTCTCTGCTGCTGCCCTGCCTGTTCTTGTCATTGACATGAAATGCAGCAGGATCAGACCCCTTGCCTGTGAATGCTCTCACCTCTCACTCTTTCCATCTCTCCATAACTACGCTGGTTGAAAGGGAATGTTGATTTTTGGTTTTGTTTAGAGGAAAAGGGGAGAAGAAGCAAAAGATACTGGAGTGCAATATCAGCTAAGACAAAACAACTGTATAGTATGCAGTGGAAAGAGCTGGAATTGGTAAAATCTTGGATTCTCTGTGTTGTAGCAGTTACTCTTAACCTTGAGCTCCCCCTTGTAGATGCGTTCTCAGGTGTAGGGGGAGCAAACAGGCAATTCCTCAGGGAACAAGGCAGAAGTTTTGATGAATGGTAATAACTGTTGCAGCTCTATTTTTTTTTTTTTGTTTTTGCCAGGCAGTTATGTGAAAATTCTCTGCAGTTGGTGGGTTGCCCATTTTTAATCAAAGCCATGTTTTCCAGATCTAAACACTCAATAGAAAACAGACCTGCACACCAGTCAAGTGTGTTAGAGTCCAGAGCTTGAGCTGGTTTCAGAAATAAGCATGTAATTTTTTGAAGTGTAGGTCAGTAGCTGGTTGTCTTGGAAAGTCTCTTGGCTTGTTGTACCTGTTCCTGACTAGAGCAGGGCTGGGCCTCTGCAGTGCAGCCCTGCAAAGCTGCAGTGATGTAGAGCAAGTGATGCACTTGCTCTGTTGGAAACTTCTGTGACTTGGGTGCAGACCTTAGTGGCTCAGCTCAGGAGGGGAAAACCCTCAAGACGTTGCAAAATAAAATTCATGCAAGGTATTTACTAGCACAGTTTTATTTAGAAGATGGAACACATCTGATAAACCCAGTGGTGCCTCATGAGTGACAGTCCTATTTAGATTGACTTATTTCTGACAGCTGGGAGTCATCTCTAGTTGTTATTACACCACAGAGATCAGGGAATAAGGAAATTCACATCATTGTTTTTCCCTGGCTGTGTTTCTTGGCTTGGCCTGTCCAGCAGCCCCTGCACCTCCCAGGCCATGCCCACCATGGAATGGTCAGGTGTGTCACTGCCTTGTGCTGGGGCTGTAAAAGCCACATGCTGTTTGCCTGGGAACATGGTATCATGACAGATAAACACCAGTTTCCAAAATTGTGATACGAGTAACCATGAGCAGGGGGAGTCAATGGTGTGGGACAGGGCTGTGATGTTCCATGTCCTGCTGACCTCCTTCAGCTTGTACAAAGTCACTTGTGGGCACAGAGTTCCCTGGGTGCTTCACTTGCAGGACAGGGGTGGAAGATGAATGTGATGGGATAGAGGCTGTGTCCAGTCTGAGTTGTGCATCCTCTGCTTTTCTTCTCCTTGTTATCTTCTGCCCGGAGCAGGAGTCCTTAAAGGTATCAAGAGCTAAGCCTGGAGAGGATGTACAGCACAGTTACAGGCACAGACAGGGGTGATGGGCATGACTATGGGTGGTTCTGGAGATCACCCTGATGCTGGGTGAGGTGCTGGGGCTCTGAGGACTCTTGACATTTTCTTCCTTTCGTTGCCTTTTTTTTTTCCCCCCAGCAAAACAATAGGTCCAGCTTAGTCATACTGTCCTGGTTTGACTGTGGCCCAACGACAGGCACCCACAGGAGTTGCTCGCTCACCCTCCCCTGCCACAGATGGGCAGAGGAGAGAAAGAAAATTAATGAAGGGCTCAGGACCGAGAGAAAACACTCCAAGAGCAAAACAGGCTCAACTTAAAGTTGGATAGTGAGTTTGTTACTCACAGAGTCAGATAATGAGAAGTAAAATAAGCCCTTAAAACACCTTTTCTTCCCCCAGCCCCTCCCTCCTTCCCACTGACAGTGCAGGGAGACAGGGTGTGGGGGTTTGGGCAGTTCATCACCCGAGTTCTTCCACTGCTCAGGGAGAGGAGTCCTTCCCCTGCTGCACCGTGGGGTCCCTCCCACAGGAGACAAACTGTGAACTTCTCCGTCATGGCTCCACTCTCATGTGCAGCAGTCCTCCCAAAACTGCTGCAGCATGAGTTCCCCCCACGGGCACACAGTCCTCCCAAAACTGCTGTGCCATGG